>PVKA01007582.1:0-77118 GCA_004027165.1 Ctenomys sociabilis | reverse complement strand
TGGGCTGGCCAAATATCTCAGTGGATCAAGCAGGTGCGGGGGGAGGGGGAGAATCTAGTGGGGGTGTTTGATCCTCAGTCCTGCCTTGCCAGCCCCACCCCTGGGGTTCGCTGAGATGGCAGTTGAGACTGGGTTTGGTGGTGTGCGCCTATAATCCCGGTTCTTGGGAGGCTGTAAACAGGCGGATCACGAAGAATAGGATCTAGTAGTGATACCCTGAACACCCTGTAGACCCTTCCTTAAAAAAAAACAACAAAGAATTCTTTCAGTTGGCTGGCCATGTATATGTAGTTTCACATTCCAAAGTTACACTTCAGACAGTATTTTAGGTATTCAAATGCATATTTAATATATTGCCTGTACCCAACATAACTAAAACACTATCTAGTATGTGTAAGTGTGCAGTCAAATGTGGAGGGTTTATTTAAACAGTATATAGCTGCTGTTGAACTGTCCAGGGTGTCCATGCCTACAGTTCACTCTGGTGACATTCCTAATCTCAGGATGACTTCAGTAAGAAGAGAAATTCAATGGTAGCTATAGACAAGAATGTGGAAAAGTACTCTTTTGGACCCACACCACAGCGGATACCAAGGTAATCTATCAGTTTGTGAGTGTCTACAAAATGCAACTCTCTAGATAACAGGTTTAAAGTAAAGATTTAATACAGTCTCCATCTCCTATGATGTTGCAGTGACAGTTTAAAACTCATTCTCTAAATCTCAGCAGACTTTATAGGTAGCAGTGGGCCAATATAAAGTTTAATAGCATTACAACACATAAATCATCTTTTAAAGATGCTACTAGTAGCTCCAATATTAAATGCAGACAATCGCCTGTGGTATAAATAATTTATCAAACACCATTTCAGATTACCCTTCCGTGCTGAGTTATTTATTTTAGCCTTTTCTGTACGATTCCTAAGGCACTTTTTGAAAGATCCATTACTGGTCAGTTTAATGAACTTGGGGGTCTGTTTTGTCCCCTCAAGCACTCGGGTACAGCTGTGGTGACCATTACGTGGCCGACGTGGACCTCTTTGTGCCTTTTACAAGTGCTGCCCATTTGTCATGTAGCGGTAAATGGAGCTGCACATTGGAGTCCAGGGACACATTGTGCGATGCAGTGATGGAGACAAACAGATAGCTCTATAAAGTGCTGCTTGTCACAGCTGACTTGTAGTACAGTACATCACTCTTATTGTAATCTCATTTAAGAAGCAGGGGTGGCCCGGGGGACTGATATTCCCAGTTAGTTTGGTCTTTGTAGCCATAAAGCAGGAAGTGTTCCTTTTATATTCTCTGAACTTTTAGGGAGTGTGCTTTTTTCTTGGATTAATTATTACAGGAACTTCTCTATGGAACAGGGCGAGATCTGTCAGCAGGTTTGTTTGGACCACTTCTCTTGGTTTGGGTATAGTGGTCATTGTGTAAGGGTCAACTGTTTCAGGAGCCCTCTGAGTTGCTTTCATCAGTGAGGCACCAGTTACTAAGCAACGGCTGTGAGCCAAACTATAATAGGTTCTTTCTACACTTAATTTCTAATTTGTGCAGCATTTCTATGAGGTGCAACTTATTACTATATTCCAGAGCAGGAGAATGACTTCAGAGAGGCAAAGTGACCTGCCTAAGGCTACACAGCAGTTTGTAGGGGTCTGAGTCTGCAAGCCAAGTCCGTCTGCCTCTGCATCTGCCTGCTGGCCTTGAAGCTAGATCCTCCCACTGGCATTCAGTCACCAGGGTCATGGTGCTCTTTTGGCCGAATTCAAAGTGAAAAAAGGAAGCTGCCCTGTCCTAAAAGCCTCTTCCCTAGTAGCGGGCATGAATCCCACTACTGTACACACTGAATCTCCAGGTTCCCTTGGGGTGAGCATTGTAAATCCATGAACAGCTGGTTGGAGGAGGCTGCTAGCCAGGCAGGGGAGAGTGTCCCACCTGGACTTGGCCAGCTGGGGACACCAGCTCTGTAGGGTTAGAACCCCTCTGTTGCTGCTATCTCCAGACAGATGCTGCTCAGGACTCAAGTCACTCTGTATCTTCCAGAAAAGAGAAGTGCAGTTTCCCTAGAAACAATGAATCCTCTCCTAAAGGACAATACAATGTTTCCTGCATTTATCATGGACCAGAGACAGATAAAAATGTGGTGTTTTCCCCACCTCTTGCCTTTAGTTTGTGGTTTTTCTTGATAGTTTTCTCAAATATTTGGTAGCACATGTTAAAGACAAAAGTTGTTTAATTGCAAAATTTCACTATAAAGGAAACACAGCATGAATATGCCCAGGTGTGTATTTGCATATGTGTCTACACTTCTGTATGGGCGTACTGTAGACAGAGACAGTATTCAGCATTATAAAGCAGTTTGTGGAACACAGTAGGTCTCTGGAAATTTTTATTGATGAGATTAAGTAATAGGCAGACAGTAGAATGATGGTAATTTTCATTCTGTGTTTTCAGAATTTTTGGTGGTAAGGGGAGAAATATGTGAAATTTCAAGCTTTTTAATTTTTAATGGGAACTAAACCCAGGGTCTCATGTATGCAAGACAAGCACTCTATCACTGAATTATATCCTCACCCCTTTTTACAATTTTACTGTGTTTTAGAACAAGCTCTTGCTAAGTTGCCCAGGCTGGTCTTGAACTTGTGATCTTCTTGTCTGTCTCCCAGGTGGTTGGGATTACAGGCCTCTGCCACTGTGCCTGGCAGATCCTCCAATCTCAATATTGATCTTTGAAATTGTATCATAGGAATGTTATTCTAGTGTGGTTGAGAGCAAAGAATGCCTTTCAGGTGGTTGGTCTGTGGGTAACTTGGGAAACACAGTTTTTCTGATGCTGTAGTGAAAATAAGGGGCAGAGGAGCTGCTGGCCGCCCAAAGAGAAATTGGCAGCTACTGTTCTCCTTCTCTTAAGCTTGCTCAGGTTCTGAGGATCACTGGTGATGGAGAGCCATATGGCCTTGAATCAGGGGACTGGTCTCCCCTGGTTCTTCCTGGTGAAGAGTGCCCAGCCCAAGGAGGATTGCTGAAAGACTGGTTTTACTCTGTACTGATCATTAGCCATCTGAACCCTCTCAGCCATAGTCACTGATAGTGCCAGTCTCCAAAGATGGTAGGAGCAGAAGTAAACAAGATGAAGTGTCAGAATGCCTAACTCAAGCTGAACGTGGTGGCACATGCCTGCAGTTGCAGCACTCAGAGGCTGAGTCAGGAGGATTGATGCGAGTTGTTATCAGGTGTGTATTTCTGGTTTCATTACTTCTTGCCCCCTCCCTGACCTTCAAAATAAAACCACTGGGGGAATACAGATGTGTAGTCCTAAGTATTGCCAACAGGATTTGTAATGTCTGTTAGGTTTTTGGCTGGTTTGAGGTGGCTCAGGGTACCAGCAACAGTGGTAGGGAAGACGGAGTAAAGGAAATGGTTAGATATTAAGATAGAAGAGCAGGAATGGGAGAGATGGAGCCAGGAACAGGCCCGAGCCAGGTGCTTTGTGTGCATGCACACGCTTGCATGGCTAAGGTTGGTGAGCCAGCAAAGCAAGCTGGAGTAAGATTGCTGAAGCAAATTGGTGGTTGGGTTTTGCTGTCTGTGGTGGCAGTGGTCATTCTCCTCGGCTAAGGAGCTTTTGTTGCTACCACCTTCTGAGGCTTATCTTGGAGTGATGTAGTTTCTGCTTTTCTGAGACAGGGGCTGTATAGTTCAGGGTGATCTCAAACTCACAAGTCTCTTGCCTCAGCCTTCTGAGTGCTGGAATGATGGTGGCACCATCATACTGGCTTGGATAAAGCTACGGAGAGTCCCAGGAGAGAATTCCTGATTAGAGGACTCTATTTGAGAGAATTCTTAAGAGGCTATGAGAATAACTGGGCTTCCTTGGCCCCATGTATGCATCACTCAGGAAATGAAAAATGTGTGGGAGATAAAGATAAAAATAATCCCCTAGTCCTGCTTTTGGTCGGCAAAGGCTGCATGAAGTTTCTTACCTTTCTTAATCTGTAGGGGGTGCTCGCGTCTCTGGCATCCCAGGGTGGCTAGGACAGGCAGGGGAGCAAGAGCCTGGAGTGGGCTCTCATCTTTCACAGATGGTGACTCTGCCCTGGGAACGTCTCATGCTGAATTTTGGGGAAGGGAATCTTTTGGAATATTGGATGAACTTCGACCAGCTGGTGTGTGTGTAAATTCTGTTCTGAGAAGGTGGGGAAGGGTTGCCACAGGAGCTGCTTTCCCTTCTTGGGGGAGGTTGGTTTGTTTCTGTCTTTGCTGCCTGAAGGACTTGAACTTAGAATCCCCAGCTTGTGCCCAGCTGCTTGCTGTTGGTTGCTGTTTTTCTGAGTGCCCGGTGTTGCTCTGACTGGTGTTCCCACAGCTTCGGCTTGGTTGGCCTTAGCTCTTACTATACACACAGCGCTGTGGTCACTTGGGTCTGGTGCCCCACTGGACTGGCATGCCCATACAATGGGGGCTCTGCAGCTCTTATTCCTAGCCAGGTCTTCCTAACAGAGAGGAATGAGTACTTCTGAATAACCACTGGGGACTTAGACTCACTGCCTTTAGGCAGAGCAAAGGAGAGGGGACTTCAGAGAAGTCTCTTCAGTGAATGTTGGGCTTAGGAGTGGGGAGAGGTCTCACTGCCTTGAAGTGATATGATACTGTTCCCATTATGTTACCAGGAAGTAAGTTTCAACCACTGCTGAATATTTCAAGTTTTATTGGGAAACACTCATACCTATTGCTGATGTGCTTTTGTGGCTGTGTGATGCTACCATGGCAGGGCTGAGCAGTTGTGAGACTGAAGTGCCCACAAAAGCTGAAATATTTACGACCTGAGCCTTTACAAGAAGAAAGTCCTGACCCATTTTAGTTGGTAAATGTCCTCAGCCCCTAGCTCACCATTTTGTGGTGGCTTTGCAATGTGAAGCCGTGGTAAAGGTGGAAGGTGTGCATCAAGGGTTGAAAGTCCCTGTCCTCTGCTGAGCAGTGTTGCAGCCAAAGGTAAGGCACTTTGGCTTTTTCTTCATGGGTAAAATGGGCATTGGAAACACCGTGCAGCTTCAAGAACCTGTATTCCACCATGAGAGCACTCTGGGGCGTTGTATCAGGTCTGCAGTTCATTGTGGGCACCCTGTGTTAAGTTGCTTTTCTTTTTCTCAGGAAGAGGAGGCTAAGAAGTTGGTGAGTGAAGCCATTGCAGCTGGCATCTTCAATGATTTGGGGTCTGGGAGCAACATTGACCTGTGTGTCATCAGCAAGAACAAACTGGACTTTCTTCGCCCATTTTCAGTGCCCAACAAGAAGGGGACTAGGTAAGTGAAAGGGTGACCTCCTTCTGGGATACCTGAAGGTTCTAAGACCTTTTCCCTGTGGAGCAAAGCTGGGGTCCCAAACCAGCCTTACAGACAGACCTTAGAGTCAGTATTTGTGCTGTGACAGCGGGCCATGGGAGGGTGTGGACAAGGGATTTAATCTAGTGTGTGGTGGGAGAGATCGGTGGGCCCTGGCAGAGATAAGCAGTTATGAGACTGATATGCCCACAAAAGCTAAAATATTTATGACCTGACCCTTTTACGAGAAGAAAGTCCTGACCTGACCTGTTTTAGATGATAAATGTCCTCAGCCCCTACCTAGCTTACCATTTTGTGGTAAATGAGCAAGGGAGTGGGGATTCTGAAAGAATCTAAGCTGCTAGCTGGGAGCATCCCATTGTTGACTCTAGATGACCATGTCACAACACTAGAGGGAGTTGTGCAACCAAGCTGTGGCATACACATGCCAGTGGCTCATTGTGGTGATGCAGGCCAAGTTGAGGGTGCTGGGATGGGGTTCTAGTTGGTTTTTGGAACAGATGTATATATGCAAAGGTCTTTAGCAGTTTCTCATGGGTGTCCAGCTGCTGGACCACCCTGTACCTCCCGACTTATTCCTGGAGCCCACACAGCCCAGCATATGACTCCTGAATTCTGCACCCTGCCACGTTCACTGAAGGAAGTGAGAAGTGTCTGTGATCTCTGCCAAGGGGTGGCGTGCTTTCATTGAGTGCTTGGTCTTATCCGCACTACAGATCTGAAGCTCCAGGACTCCTTAGAAGGCAAGGACAGGGTGTCACCATGGATGCCCCATGCATCTCTGTGGGCCAGGGCATCCCAGCTGGCTGGCTCAGTAGCTGTGGTCACCAGTTTTCTACACTTAATGTGATGGAGCTAGACTAGGAGGTCTCTAAAAGAGCCCACAGAGTTGGCTGTACTTTGAGCAGGAACGGAAGTAACCTGTCAGGGACAGAGTGTTCTGGGAGAGCAGGTTTAGCCCAGCTGCCTGAAGATGGAAGCCAGTGAGTGATGGGAGAGGAGAGGGTGTGGTTCCAACCAGACTGATCATGTCTGGGTAAGAGTTCTGAAGGCCCTGTGTGAACCATTGGAAAGTGGTATGCATGGTTCAGATGGGACTGTGGCCACAGCTGTGTTTCTCACCTCTAAAGTGGACCATATTTCCAGACTGAAATAAAGTGACCAGGTGTTACAGAAGGGCTGGGAAGTGACCTGCCCTCTGGACAGGCTGCTTTCCTCGGTGCAGAGGGCACTGCAGTGATGACATCCGTACTCTGGAATCCCACTGTCATTCTTGGCTAGTGACTGATGATGGGGCAAGGTAGACACTCTTCAGAGTGGGCAGCACGTTGGGGCAGAGCAAGAGGCCGGTGCAGGTACCAGTGCCACCGTGGTCCTTGCCCTGGGAGCTGGTCTGTGCTGTGCCATCCACTGCTGAAGTGATAGAAACCTGCCCCACACGCGCCCTCCCCCAGTGAGGACCTCTTGTGGCCCTGCCTCCTGGGCACACTGCTCAGGTGAGTTATGCACATGACCACTGAACTATGGCTCTGTGACTGCATGCCAAGGCCCCAGCATGGTGGGCTGAGAGATATCCTCAGGCCCTGTGGCCTGTGGTGGCAAGGTGGCATTGTGGAAGGTTTGGCAGGAGTAAGGTCAGATCTGCCCTTCTATCCCAGCTCCAGAGTATATAGAACTCTATCCAGGCCCATAGTTTTGGCTTTCTGCTCCCTTCTGGAGCCCACGAAACCATTTAAGAGGACAACTTTTCCAGAAGCACCTGGTTATGGCAAAGCCAGCAGCCTTCTATTGGTCTGTGCTAACTGGGAACAGACCAGAGCACAGTAGTGTGTGCTTCTACTTGACCCTGTTGGAACTCCTGGCCCCAGTGTGAGTTAACCACTCACCTGTGTGTCTGATGACTCCCTTTTGCTTGCACCCAAAAAGAATTTTTTTTCCCCCAAAAAGAAACTATGTCTTGGTGGTGATCCATCATGTTGCTGCAGGGGACAGTTATCCATAAGAGTGTAGGCTAAGTGACCAGCTGGGAATCTGGCCGTGTACACTTTCTGTAGTAGGCGCTTCTGGATAGCTTAGATGCAGAGGATGGCTGAGCCAGCCTTGTTGCTTAGAACAGGAGGATTGTGGTGGAAAGGAGAGACTTTACCTTGTAGGCTGCTATGGGGCACTTGGGTATAAGCCTGCAGCCTCAAGGCCCAGTTGTTTCCCAGCATGTGTGGGGTGGGGCTGGGGAACTCTAGAGCACATGGACAGCTGCTTGCTGGACTGTTTGATGTGCCAAGGCTAGATCCCTGCCAGGTGTCCCCTTTTCTTAGCCCTTGGAAGCTGTGGGAGGGGAGCCCTGTGGGCTTGACTTCCCCAGGGCAGAGTAGAGTCTGGACCTCAAGCTCTGCTTGCTGCCTGGCCAGAACTCTGCGCTGGAGCCTCTGCCTAACAGCTGGAAGGCAATCCTAACTGTGCTTTTGTTTTGTCAACTAGGTTTGGCCGGTACAGGTGTGAGAAGGGGACCACTGCAGTCCTTTCTGAGAAAGTCACCACTTTGGAGATTGAGGTGCTGGAGGAGACTGTCCAAACGATGGACACTTCCTGAAGTATCAGCAGATGCTGGATGCTGCCCTGGAAGACTGGGGGGGAAGCGGAGCTCCATGGAAGATACTCATTTAGCTGTTTGCTGAACAGAGCTCAATAAAAATGAAAACTACAGTGAGGAGTTGAGGTTTGAAGACTGTGGTTTTTGGGCCACTGAGACCCATTGATCTGGCCTCTTTTTCAGGCACCTAATTCTTCTGGGAGAACCATTCTGGTTGCGGTGTCAGCAGCGTGGCCTCCCTGAGAATAGGACAGGCCACCTCGGGGCATCAGTGTTCCCACAAAGTGATTCGTGTAGTGCAGCTTCTGCCCTGGCAGGCAAACAGGAATGCAATCAAGTTGGGGTGGGTGACTCAGTAGTGGAGCAAGGTCCTGGGTTCCATCTCCAAAAAGAATAATGAAAAATCTTGTAAGTTTGCATTCTGAGGCCCTGCCTACTTTGCAGCACCAAGAAGAGGCTGATGGGTTGGGGAGACAGTTTGGCAGTCTAAGTACCTGCTTGGCAAGTGCAAGGTCTTGAGTTTGATCCCTGACCTGGAACCCTGGGTACCCTGGGACAGCCACTAAAACTGGGTATGGTGACACATTTTTTAAAAAAAGAGGCCAACAGGATGGTCAGCTTCCCCATAGCTGTACTAGCCGGGGGGAAGTTTCAGAACAATCAGAGAAATGTCCTGCACTTAGGATTTGGCTGACTGGGCTGGGGATTTAGCTTAGGGACACAGTGCCTGCCTGGCAAATGCAAGGTTCTGAGTTCAATTTCTGATACCAGAACAATATGATGATGAAGTGGCTGTGTCACAGGCCCTCAGGCTGGGGACCTTGGGGACTGTATGCCTCCAGAAGACTCTGTTCCATGGGGCAGTTTATTCTCAGGAGGGGACAATGGCATGTGGCCAGCAAGTTATTCCGTGTGCTGAGGCTGCTGTGTCAAGGGTCTCTGAGCCAGAAGCAGAAAAATCTGTGAAGAACATCTGTCTGGAATTGGGAATGCTGTGAGCAGCTATTGCCAGGCAGGAGATAGTAGTGCTTTACGTGACAACTCCAGGCTGTACCCACCTGACGCAGTTCTCCTTGGGAATAGCTGGGAGTGGGCCTGGGAGGACAGTGCAGTTACTGAGGCTGCCACTTGGCTGGTGGCTGTCAGAGTCATTTGGGGAGCTTAAGAAAATTCCAAGATTACTCACAGTGTTTGAGGCCTGACAAACTGTTTTCCAAAGCTCAAGAAGTTGTGCTGCTGACTGTTATGTGTAGAATCCCCCAGTTCAAGAAGAAATAGTTGGAAGTGATTTTTAAACCCCCAAATCACAGACAATGCCCCCCTCCTTGCTTTATTTCAAAGACAAGAGCATGTACAGAGCAGAGGCATCTGGAGATTTCTCTGAAGCCTGACAGCACCTCAGTGTTGTGCAGAGCAAAGCTCAGCTAGGAGACAGGAAGTGGCCTCCAGGCTGTGTCAGCTAGGGGAGGTCAGGGCACTGGACCAAGATACCAGGGAGGTAACTTGCATATAAAAACACAATTCATACTACTTCTAGAGCTTGAATTTCCTTAAATTCACATTTATAAATTATCTTCACAGTTCATCCTATTTGGGAACAGGCAATAAATGAACATGGTTCTGGTTTCCTACACATGATACAGTTGCACTTTTAATTCTTGATATACATGGCCCGTGGGCAAGTTCTGTAAAGGGTGAGTGGCTACTGCTTTGGGGTCACCTGTATCATCTTTTATTTTGAGTTCAGTCTACCTAGAGGTAGACAGTATCAGTCTTATTTTAGAGATGAGGAAACAAAGGCTCAGAAAGGCCAACAGATGTGACCAAAGTCACACTAGGAAGTCGCAGAGCCAGCATTTGCCAAGAAGAGCCCAAGGACAAAGCCAGTAGCCCAGGCTTCCTTTCCACAGAGGGAAATGCCTAACACTGGTCCTGAAGGAGCTACTAGCACTGCAGGAGGTGACAGGTGAGTGCCTGGCACATGGCAGGGGTACAGGAGATGAATAACCAGGCCGCCCAAACCTGGCTTTCAGCTGCCATTTGCCTCACAAAGCTCTGCTAGATGCTGGGGTCTTGTCATCACTCAAGTTATAAAATGCAGATTAAAAATATTAGTGAAATCTCTACCCTAGTTTAAAAAATCATTTCCACATTATCCCTTTACAACAGAGTAAATTGAGCACACAGCTTGATTGTCTGGAAAGATACTAAGAATTAAACAACTTGCTGCTAACCATTGTCAGAGGCTCACACAAGTCACAGCATCTCCTGCAAGTCTCCTGCCAGTGTAGACTTGGCCAGGTCTCGGAATTCCCCAAAGATTCACATTACGGTGCAGATGTAGGGGGCTTTGGTGGCTTGCTGAATGCCCCGTAGTTATGAGCCAGCTGAGATGGTCCAGACAGTACAGAGAAAGGAGTTTGAGATTTGAGCATCGCCTGGCTGCTCCGTGTTCAGCATCTGCTGTAAAGGCTGGCTGCCTTTGGGGGATCTGCTGAACCCTCTTTTCTCAGCTGTTGAGGCTGCAGGAGGCTGCTTCAGAAGACTCAAGTAAGGCAAAGTGGTGTTAGCTTTTGATGAGGCTCAGCACCCACTCAGGTGCTGGACATCCAGACGTGCATCTGCTTGGCCACCTGGTGCACGTACACGATGTCTGGTCTCTGATCCGGGTCGGGGTAGATGCACATACTGACCAGTTCTCGGAGCTGCGAGGAGAAAGCGGTTGCTGTTATCAAGCAGCCACAGCGAGTATTTCTGTCCCCATCAGTACATCAAATCCTTGTAGCGCCCAGAAGTTGCTGTTGTTCCCATTAGAGGAACAGTGATGCTATGCAAAGCTAAGTTGTGGATGCAGGGCCGCAAAGCTCCCAAGGGGTAGCCAGGGCCACTCCCAGGCCTATCTGGCCGCAAAGCTATGTGTTGAGAGCCTAACAGTAGGTATCTGAATAATTTTGAATTCTGACCCGTGTGCACTTTTGGGCTCATCTGTTTCTGTATGTGTGTAATGTGTGTGTGCCTGCACCCTGGGCGCTTGTGTGGCTGCCGTCAGTCACGCAGAGGCCCAAACCCAAGGACCTGACTTAAGGAAAGGGCTTATTGATCATAATAAGTGCATTAACATGCAGCAGGGCTGCAGTCTGCCCACCCCCTGGCCTCTTCATTGTGCTCATTGAAAGACGGCGCTTTTAATTATACAGACACTGAAGGCTTCGCCTGCCCGGGCTGGGGGAGGGGCAGCTTAGCCTCTGATCGCCTCCCCTTCTGATAGCCCTGGTGCCAATTATTTTAATGGTAATTAAAATAATGACCTTAAGAAGCCTATGTCTTAACTTGCATGGCTGGGCTCACTGCAATGTTTTCCATTTAAATACATGCTGCTGTGGGGGCTGGGGACCCCAGGTCCCAGACCTGGGTGGGATGAGTGGCCTTAGCATTCAATCCTGGGAGTCTGCAGCAGGGCTGGAGGGACATTCTGGGGACTCAGGGGCTGGAGCCTGGGTGTCCACAAACAAGGACTCTGCCCTCGGCTCCTCCTAGCTGGCCTTAGAGCCCTAGGTCAGTACCTGTGACCTCCATATTGTATGTCTGGATTCCACTGGGGGGCCCTAAACAGACAACAGGGAAGCCTACAGCCTGTATAGAAACCTCTGATGAGGTCTCCTATTATGCACAACTCGGGAGGCAGCTGTTGTGGTCAGCCTCCGCCAAGTTAAGGTGCCCGTGAAAGCCATGTTAGGGTCAAGTCTGTGGGACCAGTTGGCAGTAAGTGCGTGTTTGAGATTTCCAGATATCAAGAAACAAAAATAACTTATTTTCATTTTTAAAGAGGTCAAGGGCTGTATCGAGGAGGCCCTAGCTAGTCTCAGTCTAGAGGGCCTGTGCACCACTGCCAGACACTGGGCACCCAAGTCCCAGGTGTCTGAGGACAGCGTGGCTGGCTGGAGAGAAGGGTGGTGAGTTCTATGTCTTGGGACAGAGGCAGATGGGACAGCACCCCTCTGTGGACTTGCTGAGGCACAGGATTAGCTGGGGTTTGTGACGGCAGTTGAGACTGGGCCTGGTGGTATGGGCCTGTAATCCCAGCTCTTGGGAGGCTATAAACAGGCAGATCACTATGAGTCTGATCTAGTAGTGAGATCCTGAATACTCTGTAGACCCTTCCCTAAAAATACAAAAAAAAAAAAAACCAAAACAAAAAAAAACCCTATTAAAACAATAAAATTTAAAAAACAAAAAAATTTAAAAACAAAGTAGAAAGCAAATGTAGCTAGGAATTTGAAAGAGGGCTGGCAAGATAGTTCAGTGGTCTAAAGCGCCTCTCAGGGACCACAGTTCGAGTGCCAGCACCACATGCCATGCCAGCCCCTCCTCCCAGGGTGGGCTGAGCTGACCCCCCGCCCCCCGCAAAAAAAAAAATAGTCCGTGATGTGTAGCGAGACACTGTAATAAATAAATGAATTTAAAAAAAAAAAGGAATTTGAAAGAAATGAAACTTGTTTTTCCTATCCTGCCAACTTGTAGTCCAGAGCACAAATACTTCTTCCGGAGGAGGACGCTGCACAGCTCCCTGGACCCTGGACCTGCCCTCTGGCCCTGGGGTGGGAGATGGCAAAGCTAGGCTGCACTATGCAGCCTGCTGTGAGCAGCGGCCAGCCACAAAGCACGGGGCAGCTCTTTCCAGGCCTCAGCCTCTGGACACTCAACTACTGTAAGGGACATGTCACTGGGAGACATGATGGCCTTTGGAAGGGCAGGGTCATCTGAGTTCACTGTCACTTGGGTGAGTTGCTTTGCTGGATGGGTCTTGGTTTCCTTTTGGAGAAGGTGGGTGACAAGGGTGGGTAAGGTAACAGGCAATGGCCCTGGTCCTTCAGGCGGGCCTCAGACTCATGTCTATGACACCTTAACAGGTGGGAGTTGGGAGCCCAGCAGGAGGGTGTCAGTGGCTCCATCTGCTGGCTGCTGCCTTCAGGAGCCCCTAGACCTCTGTAAGACTAGTAGAACTCCCCCCCCCCCCCCCCCCCCCCCCCCCCCCCCCCCCCCCCCTTAGCCTGGGCCCTAACAGTCTCCCCCACCCTGCAGGGTGAGCCAGGCACAGCCTCCTGTGGCCCCATGGCTGCCTGGGCTGTGGCCTCCTGCCTCACCTTCTCAGAGTAGTGCTCCCCTGGGAGTGGTGGGTAGTCGCATTGCTCGATCTTCTGGCAGAGGGAAAAGAGATTCATTTTATCTCCATAGAAGGGGCTCTGGAGGGCAGCCATCTGCAGGGTAGAAACAATAGATCAGTTGCAGCTTCAAGGCCCAGGACTTCCAGACAGGCTGGGTCCTCCTCTGGTCCATACTGCAGCGACCCAAGGAATCCTGACTCCACCTCAGCTGGGACAGAGGGCCAGTCCTGCCTTGAGGCTGGCAGGAGCCTAAGGAGCTAGGCATTGTGGGTGCCCTCTGGCTTGATTTCAGGGTCACTGCATCCTTTTCATATTGGTGCCCATGGGCAGTGTCCTTGGGTTTGCAGGTGGCCTTGAGGCAGTGCTTTGGGTTTCCTTAGGCCAGGCCTGGGAGCCTGCCCTGGGGTGGCATTGTGACTCGGTGCCCAGCTTGGCCACGTGCCTTTGGGTGTGTTCAGGCAGCACCACCCCTTGCCCCTCCCACTACAACCCCACCCCACCCTTTGCAGGAAGAGCACCTGGAAGGGCAGGGGACCTGATGGGGAGCTGGCTTTACTATTCCGCCTGTGAATGGCCTGACTAGGGTGATGCATCTCCAAAAATTTAAATAGGAGCCTTGGGTGCCAAGGGTTAATTGGACAGTTTCAAAAGGACATCTGTTGCCACAGCAGAGAACAGCTGAGGCTCCAGGGCAGTCACAGGGGTGACCTGGGTACCCCCCTGAGTCATGGCTGGAGGCTCCAGATGGATTTTTCTGGAGACCACTCTGTTCAGGGTAGACAGGGCATTTAGTGTTGGCTCTGCCAATGTGAGCCCTAGTGTTTTGTGCAAGGGACCCATTACCCTTCAGCAGTCCAATCTGATCTGATGTTCACAAACTTGGCTGCTTGGGACTCCTCCCTTGATGCCCCTCCAGCTGTCAGCCGCAGCCTTCTACCCACATCAGGGCAGCGGGCCATGAAGGAACCTCGGGCTGCCGGCAATCCTGGGATTAGTCAGGATAGCAAGATCCTCAGCACCGGTGGCCACCCAGCCTCTGGCTGGTCAGTGCTGTTTGGGGCTGATGCTGGTTCTTCGTTAAGAGCTGCCACAGCATGGCTCTTAGCGCTCCCTCCCTGGAGCTGTTGGGAGGGCGGGTAGGTGCTTCCCCACTGGGAAGGCTGGGAGAAACTGGAGCATGATAGGAGATGTCGGAGAAAGAAGGGGTAATCAGACTTCAGCAAGAACAGGGATTGCATCTAGCTCCGCTGTCAGGGCCCCAGACACGTCTTGTCACCCAGCACCTGCCCAGTATAGCCTGGAGGGAGGGTGGCCCAGAGGCCAGGCAGTCTTCAGCTCTGCTCCTGGGGTGGGGCACTGGCCACTCAGTTGCTCCAGTTACAACTCCAGAGTGGTGTCCTGTACCAGGGACATCTGGGGGCCTCCAGTCCCATCCTTCCTGGGTCTCTGCTCACTGGATGTACCCTATCCCTCGCTACCATGAGAACTCCCTGCCAAAGGTGGCACCGGGCACACCAATTTTCTCAGGTCCCATCTCAGAGCTGAGTTCCCGTGTAAATAAATAAACGCTGCAGGTGCCAGGTGGCCTGCTGGGTGCCTCCATGGCCCTCATTGGTAATGAAAATAAAGCCCTGGCCTTCCGAGGCCATTCCCTGTGGCATCTGGGGCACTGCCTCTCCTCTCAGCGCTCCACGGGGTGCCCGCTGAGGCCACAGGCCAGTGGTGTGCAAGGGGATTGTGTGGACGGGATGAAATCCCCAGGCTCCAGGTGGGTGTGACCTCTTGACCTCGCAGGAGGGCACCACCTACTGCAGCACCCTGGTATGTGGGCAGAGAGGGCTGGAGAGGTGCCAAGAAACAAGAGGCACAAAGATAGGAGGAGAGGTTGGGGGGGCTGCCTATTTTCCACAGAAAGGAACCAGAACAGAGTGGTCCCCAGAGCCCAGGGGGACCCACACCCTGGCAGTGGCCCTGTAAGATTGGTGGTGGACTTCTGGCCTCTAGCACCTAGGGCAAATGCCATGTGAAGCTGTCAACCCTGGCATCACCTGTTGCAGCAACCACAGGACATTGATACAGGGACACTGATACAGGACACTGCCTTGACAGATCGAAGATGGGGACTGTGTGCTCTTCATGCCCCTTGCTGTGTTCCACCAGTGCCCCCCGAATTCTCAGCGGCAATCTGGAGTGGTGGGGGCTTTGTCAGAGCTCTGCAGGTGGCACCCCTGAAGGACGCTGCAGGCTGCCTGCAGCAGAAGCTACAGTTAAAACTGCAGGATATCTCCTAATTATGCAGCCCGGACCCAGGTGCGCTGCACCCTATCTGCTGGGAAACATCTACTTCTCCCCCAGTGAGGGTCGCGGTGGGGGGGGGGAGCATACTGCCCTGTTGCTGTCCAGGAGCCACCACCAGTGGGGCCAGGACCATCAGGTTTAGATCGGTGCCCATGTGGCCCATGGAGGCCGCTGACTGCTCATTGCTGATGCCCCCTGGCTATGAGCCGCACCACCCTACACACTGCCAACAAACCCATCAGCCCTGTGGACAGTCAGAGTGGGTGCCACGAAGGGGTCCCCTGCCTTGGCAGACATGTGGCAGGCGCCCAGCAGCAGCTGGTGTAGCCATGAAGCTGTTTCTTGGGCAGAGGGAGCCAGCTGCCTGACAGCCTAGGAAATGCGCGCAGTGCTCCTGCCAGCCTGGATGGCCCATGTTTATGTTTAGGGACCCCCAAGGCTCAGATAGGGCAAGAGGCAGCTTTCAGAAAACAGAAAACACAGAATAGGAAAAGAAGGAGAAGCCATCTGGACTAGTGACAAGACATGAAGATAGGAAGATGGGGGTTCTTTGGGGCCTGGGGCTGAGCTGCATCATGGCAAACTGCTGGAGCCTCCCCTCCAGCGGTGGGCAGCAAGTGGCAACTGCCCACCTTGCACTGGGTTAGTGTCTTTGTGGACAAGGTGGAGTCAGGCCGGAATAGTCCTCGTGCCTCACTATAGGCAGCCAGGGACCCTGTGTATTGTGGGCAGCACTGACGTGCCCGGCCTGGTGCTGGGATTCGAGGTCAGGTCCTTATGAGCCACTGCATCTCTCTCTTGAAAGACACAGCTGTGAGTCACACACGAGTTCATGGTGTGGCTCTACCTGGCACGCAAGGAGGGAAACTCCTGTTGTCCAGAGACCCTGGGCCTGAGAGCTGCCACACTGTGTGGCCTAGCACAGGGGTGCCACATGTCTCAGGCTGATGCATGAGATGTGGGAGCAGTCAAAGCTGCCTGGCTCCATGAAGCGAAGGATGCAGTCTTCCCAGATGCCAACACCTACACACCCTGTCCTATGTGTCACAGACTGCCCACAGCCATGAGTGCCATGCCAGACCCGCGTGGACTCCAGGAAAAGCAGAAAGATAATCAAGGTTCTAGCTGTATAAACTGAAGCCCTCTCCTGTCACTTCACTGTCAACGCTTTGACAGTGTGGGAACTACTGCTCCCATTTTACAGATAGGGACCCTGGAGCTTGGCAGGACAGTGTGCTCCTGCAGTTACCAGCACTGGGAGGCCAGGGTGGCAGGAGGGTGTGCTTAGTAACATAAGAGACCCGAGAGGTCCCGGGTCCCCCATTGTTGGTTGTTTATGGCTGAGGACAGCTCATGCACCCCACTCCCCAAGCTACAGGGCCCTAGTTTGGCCAAAGTGGGTGCAATTCTGGGTGTACTTTTGCTGTCTCATGTCCCAGCCCACTGAGACTCGGACGTGAGTTGTCCTTCTATCCAGCTGTCCACTTGCTCTGAAATGACCGCCTGATGTTTCCTTTCACCATTCGGGGTAAAGCGACTCAGAGGCACGAGCCTGCCCTAAGCGCCCTCCTGTCCCCAGCACCCTGGATGCAGCCCAACAGATTGCAGAGTAATGAACAGTGAGCAAAATCATCAGCAGGTGGATGTGGCTGCCAAGGAAATCAGGAAGGGGACCCGGGGTGGGCACACATCATCCCTGCCTGCTCCCCCTGCCTGCTTCTGTTGTGTTCCCTTCCAGGCAGCTCGTGAGGGAGCCGGCCAAGGCCTGTGCCTTCTCCAGTTTGACATTCCCCACGAGGCCACAAGGGCGGAGTGGAGAAGCAGGGCAGGGATGGTCCTGAGGCTCTGCTCCAGGGCCCCTCCCCTCCCCACAGAGGGCAAGTGAGCCCACATGGGCTGCCTAGCCGTGGACCAGAGGCTCACCTCGTAGAGCAAGCAGCCCAGGGACCAGATGTCAGACTTGAAGTTGTAGCCGTTCTCATGGATCCTCTCTGGTGACATGTAGTATGGTGTCCCCACTGAAACACAGCAAGGGGTGGGACTCAGGAACCCAGACAGGGCCGGGAGCACGGAGTGTGGGGAGGCCTGAGACTGGCCTAGTCTCTGGGCCCTGTTGTCTTCAGCCAGGGGAGACGGCTGGGCAGATCGGAGGTGTCTGGATTATGGAGTGTTGGGGTCTCAGATCGGATCCCCAGGCCCCACTTGAACTCAGTGTCAGGGTGCAACTGGCTGGGGGAATGGGAATAAGTGACCAGACTCCCCAAAGGGGCCACATCGGCAAGGGTCGAGGTCAGACTGTCATTAGGCAGAGGACAGTGACCACAACTGATGTGACCAAACCTTTCATGCCACCCTACCCATGTCCCTGCCCACCAGGGAGAAGTCACCCTCTCTTTACAGATGGGGAGACTGAGGCTCGGGTGAAGATGCTCGCATGAAAGCAGCAGGAACAGGCTTGACCCAAGATTCAGGAGCCCCAGAAAGCGCTTGGACCCACCCTCGGCCAGCTCGGGTCCAGTCTCAGGGCTGCCTGAGATTTTTCTATGTAGGATAGGGAAGACGCTGACCACGAGAAGGCAGATTTCACTGAAACAAGGAACTTCAGTTCCTGCAGGGCCAGAAGGCAAGAGAGAAGACTGCCACAGCGCGTGCCCTGCTGACAGGCAGGGTTTCATGCTCTGTTTATTTCTGCAAAGCTGGAGACTGAACTGGGGACCCTGCCTGTGCCGGACCAGTGCTCTACCACTGAGCTCTAGACCAGCCCCTCCCCTCCCCTGTACACTTCCAAACTTCTATAACTCACTAAGCAAAGATGGCCTTGAACACTCATTGCCAAAAGAGGGTCTGGGGGGCCCCAGAAGTCTGAGGGGGCAGGCAGAGCAGCTGGATGTCTCGCATACTCCGCACCTTGGAAAGTGGCTAGCGGCCTCTTCTCAAGTGAACCCTGCTGATGCTATCATAGAACCATCCCATGCCTGAGTGAGGTATCCAAAAGGAGCTCTCAGTCCCTCAAAGATGAGGCCAAGAACTACAGAGGGGCCTTGTTTGTATTAGTCCCAAATTGAAACTAATGCCAGATAACAGAATGGGTGAACTGTTAAAGGATAATCTAGTCACACAATGGAATACTACATAGCAACGAAGAAAGCAAACATCATGTATATGCAGCCATTAACAGAGAACAAAAGGAGCGAGGCACGCACACACAAAAGCACACACTGCTTGCTTCCATTTTCTCCACATTAAGAACAGGAAAAACTACTCCAACGGGCAATAGTCAGTAAGCACTTGAGGGAGCTTCCCTGCATACAGTCATAGCTCAATTAAACTATGAGAAATGAAAAGGCTTGCAATGGTTCTCCTGCCAAGAGGAAAGCGGAGGGACTGTGGCGACTCTCCTCATGGTTCCCTTCTCCCTCCAGGAAAGGCCAGCACTCAGGACCCTTGGAGGGCTGTGCCCTGGCCTGCCAGCCCCTGCGAGGTTACCTCTGGGGCCCATTTTTGAAGATCCAGAACTGTGAAAGGCAGGATGATTTCCTGAGAGGGAATAAGCTCCTCGTCACTAGAGGAGTGCAAGCTGCGGCAGAGGGATGACTGCAGGGCCGGGGTGGGGTTCCAGGGACCTTCTGCATTCGTAACCCTGTGGAAAGTCTCTTCTGGAGGCGCGAAGACCCGCTTCCAGGCTGCTGCCCAGACGCCAGCTGCACTGGGCTGAAGAGTCTGTGGCAGTTGATGGCCAGAGCCTGGCTGGAGAACCTGGGGATGAGCTGAGTCTGAGGGGGCCTGTGACTCTGGAAGGCGGCGCCCGAAGCCAGAAGGGTGCAGGACCCGGGGGGGGGGGGGCACCTGCTCAGCAGGCCACACCCAAGGCAGCAGGCCCAGGCTGCAGAGATTTCCTGGGCAAACACAGACTGGGTAACTTCACTTTGCCAAGGAAGGGCGTTTTAAAAACATGAAATCTCCACCTGCCATGTAGTGATGCTTATTTAAAACAGAAAGGCAGGGCTGGGGATATAGCTCAGCAGCACAGCACCTGCCTGGCAAGCACAAGGCCCTGAGTTCAATTCCTGGTACCAAAAAATTAAAAAACAAAACAAACAAACAACAACAAAAAAAAAAGCAAGGCAGTTGAAGACGAAATCCCAGATAGTCCTTTAAATATTTAACTGATGGCTGCCTGAGAGTGATGATCCTCAGGAACTCAGGCCTCAAACGCAGTGACTACGTTAGCAGAACACCAAGCACAAATATACAAAAAAGCCCTGGCTGGCTGATTCTGTTGGACTTGCTCTCTGTTCAATTTTTAAATTAGTTAATTAAGATAAGGGCCTATGTAGCCCAGGCTGGCCTCAACTTGTAGGGATCCTCCTGCCTCAGCCTCCCAGATGCTGGGATTACAGGCCTGTGCCTGGCTTTCTGTGCGAGGGTTAGACCTGGGAGGGAGAGATGTGGGGGGGGGGCAGTGGGAGGACTGCAGAGGCCAGGCCTGTCTGAAGGCAAGGGCTCTGAGTGCCAACTCCGCCCATGTCTTCCCATAGCCACCACCCCGCCCTAGTCAGCCTGGCAGGTGCTGCTCCCTTGGGTCCCCAGTGAGCTCCATGAGGACCCCTGCAAGCTGAGTTCGGTCTGCTCCTCCATCTGTCACTACTTTGTTCTGCTGGGCACCGAGGCTACTGTGTGTCTAAATCCCTGTCCTGCCTAGACATGGAGACAAAGGTTGGGGTGCTGCCACCCCTTTGCCACCCCCTAACCTGTCATCCACTTCTTTGCTGCCCCCTCCTCTGGTATGTCAGCCAAGAGCTGGTGGGTCTGTGCCACGGTCACCTAGGAGGGCTTGTTAAAGCTGTGGGGCCCCAGCCAGGCCTGGCATCAGAATCCCCAGGTAGAGCTGGGGCCCCTGCCTTTTGTGGGCTCCCAAGAACTCCTGACCTGTCTCCTAATGCGAGGAGCTGGGCCACGCACTGTATCAGCCAGCTTTACACCACTGGGATGAAATTCCTGACACACACAAAGGAAGGAGACATTCGATTTTGGCTTGGGGTCTCTGAGGTTACGGTCTGTGATCCCTTGGCTCTGGGGTAGGACCATCTTGGAAGCCTCACATACCCTGAGCTTCCTGAGTCCCTACCTAGAAGGCTTGGTCCATGGTGGCCAGAAGCAGAGAGAACTGGAAGCGCCAGAGAGGAAGAGGTAAGGGTCATGTTCCTGTGACCCTGCCAGATACCCCCTGCAGTGTGATCTCCTAGACAGCCCTGGAGTTGTTCGCGGAGGCCAAGAGGCACACTTGCTGACCTTGCAGGCCCTCGGGCACCTCTGCACAAGCCCCAGGCATATGGGAAGTATCACCCCAGGGAAGTCTAGCTCATGCCATGTGTGCATGGGTCTGGCCCTGGGTCCTCTGGTCCCTGGCACCTTCTCCTCCCTGCTGTGTCCCCTGGGTTGGTGTAACTTAGGTGGGGCGAGTTGTCTTGCCAGGAAGCCTACCACTCGTGCCAGGGGTGTGTGACGCTTTCCCCATGTGTTAGCTGTGCCTGGGCCTAAGTCACACACACCCAGGGCTTTTTTTTTTTTTAACCAGCAACAAATTCTGAGATGTGATGGAGTACAGTAGTCCCCGGGAAATTTTCAACATGAAATAAGAGACTTCAAAGGAACTTCAAGCTTGCAATGGGCCCCAGAGGACACACCTCCGGCCCGGGGGAGAGGAGACTCTGGGGAAGGCAGGAGAAGCGGGCAGGTGGCAGTGTCTCTACAGACATGGTCATAGCCTGGACACAACTAGCCTGGTGCTGACCGCCTTTTGGTGCCACGAAGACCCAGACAGAGTCTGTGCCACCTGGGCCTGGGTAACCTCCTCAGAGGGGAAGACAGCGGCCCGCGTAGGAGACGAGCCTCGCACACCCTGACCTTCTCGAGTCTGTGCCCAGCACACACGATTTCACACCCAGTGGATATCACAGGAGGACTCGGGGCCTCTGAGGGAGAAGCTGATTAAAGCGCCTGCTTTCCTTCCTGGATGTGCCGCTCCTGTCAAAACAAACTTTGCTGTGTTTTGAAATGCTCACGGCACTGGAAACATGTTCATTAGATATGAAAAAGGCAGATTTCATAAGAAGAGGCTGCTGTGTGTAGGGTGCCCCCTTCCCTGAATGGTGCTTTTGAAATGGGCTGCAGCAAGGAGCTGTGGTGTCTGTGTGCCAGGAGGGAGTCCCAGCGGGGGGGTCTCTGCTGCGCTGAGTCCCCCCACACATGCCAATGGAAGACTTTGAGCTGGACCCACTGGGTTGGCCTGCATCAGCTGTCCCCAGTAAGACTGGACCCCATCCAGCCTCGGTTCCCCACCAGTTCAGCAGTGCCCTCCCCCTGGCTGCTTGTTCCCTGTCTGGGACATGGGCAGTGGTGACCAGAGATGGCTCTGGTTCCAGGTGAGGAGAGCACTGTTTTCCTCCAAGGCAGGAGGTCCCTTGAGGGCAGGGGCCAGGTCAGCCTTGCCTGGAATTGGCCCAGACAAGGTAGGAGTCTGCTGAGTGAATGAATCAACAAATGAATGAGCTGTACTTTGCAGCACAGGCCCAGCTCCACTCCTCACCCCTTCTGGTCGCAGCCCGTCTTTCTAGCAATTCATGCCCCTGAAAATGCCAAGGGACGGACAGCATCCAGCCACATGCCACTGCCCATCTGGCATCATTCGGAACACAGCTGAGCCTTGGGCTTGTGGTGCACCTGCAGGGGCAGCGCTTGGGGCAAAGGGAAGGCAGGCTGCCAGGGCGGCCTGCGCTGCTGGGATGGGCCCAGGGCCACGGGAGGCCCAGGGCTACCTAGCTCGGGTCTCTGCCTAAGTGACGTGAACCTGGTGGTGTTGCTATGAGGACTCATCACAGCTAGAGGCAGACATGTCACAAGGCAGTGTGGCCACTGAGGACCAGCACCTGCCTGTGTGCACTGGGCCTGTGGGAGTGGTTCCACCTGTCCCCTCACCAGGCCACTTAGCGCTGTGGCTGTCACTGCCAACCTGGGGGCCACTGGACACAGGGAGGCTGCAGAACGGCACACCCTGTGCCCAGCCCGGGGCTAGGAAGTCAACTCAGGGCAGGAGGAGGCTGACAGCTGGCACCTGACAGGCTGCCCCCCAGTACCCCAGCTTCTGCAGCCTCAGAGCATCCAGGCAGCACCCCCTGGGTCCCTTCCCACCCTTGTCCCCGCCAGGCGGCCACCCTGTCTCTCTTGTAGAACAAGTGGCAGGGCCTGCCCTCCTGCTCGCCAGCCCCACGATTTGTCTTGCAGCTGCTGCTGTTGCTCGGAGCGAGACACTTGCTTGTAGCTTGTGAGCTGTGTATAGGCAAATCTTTCATTTTTCTTTCATTACACCGGCGTGTACTGTCACTTAATTTTTATGTATGCAATCCTTCCTGACAAATATGATCTGCTGCCTGGTAATTCGTCTGACGCTCATTCTGTTCCGCACTCTAATTACGGCTCCTATTCCTGACACTGAGGCAGCCGCTCTGCCACTGCTGGGTACCGCACCTGTCAGCCCGACCATGGCACTGACTAATGCCCTTTCATGCCAGCCTTGTGTTAGCAAATACAGAGGCAGGAGGGGCCCAGGGCGGGGGAGGCAGAGGAGATGGGATTTGCATAAGCCTAGCTCCTGGGTCAGCGGCCTTAGGAGATGAGATAGTTGCCAGAGCAACCAGCTGCCACGAAGGCACCTGCACATAGTAGGTGTACACTATACATGTGGATGCGTGATTCATACCCACACTCGGGCTGTGAAGGGGTCCCTGCCCTTTGCCCCTCCTGAGTCACCTTGCAAGAGCAATCAGTTCAGTCTCTGGCCTAGGCCGATGTGCGTGCAGGACTTGGTCAGCTGCGGCACAGCCTCTCTGGGTGGAGGGAGACTTGTAGTTTCCTGGCTGCCGCTGTGCAGCATTACCGGCCTGAAGATGGATGGGTGCAGATAGGACCTTGGCTTCGGGACCTGTCCATAACACCGGGTCTGGCGAGGAGCAGGCCCCTTGCGTAGTGGCATCTCTTGGACATTGGGCCTGAGGCCCAGAGCTGGGACAGTCCCTCTGAGGAATCCCTGCACCCAACATGTGGCCTGGTGGCCCGGTTGGCTGTGCAGAAGCCTCGGGAAAAGCTTGGCTTCTGGGGGCGGCTTTTTCCCAAGTTCCAATTCTTCCTCATTAATATAATAAGTGCACCAGTCCAAGTAGATAAAATCGCACTGTCGGAGGAGCCCGGATCTCTGCCTGTCCCTAATGATGCGATCCTAACCGGCTCTGACGAGCGCCCGTCTTCTCTGCAGCGCGACAGAGGGGCTCGGCCTGAGTGATGGAGCCCAGGAGGCAGCTGCGCTCCTCTCTGACAGCGTCCCTCACATGCTCCAGCCTTCTTGAAGCTCCAGAGCCAGACAGGAAGGCGGAGCTGTAGGTTGCTTGTGCAAGGTCCTGAGTTGACCTTCAGCACTGCAGAAAAAACCCCAATGAAACTTAAAACCAAAAAAACCACAGCTAGGTAAGTGGTCCCAAACCAACCAAGACACTTTTTTTTTTTGTACAACAAAAGCATCTGTGGGGCTGACAAACAGCCCCATGGCCAGAGCTCCCAGGTGAACCCCAGTTGCAGCCTGGCTCAGACTCTGTCGCAGATACCTGAGTTCTAGTCCTACCTCAGACCCTGGGGGCTCCACAAAAATCACTCCAGCTCTCTGGATTTCAGATTCCTCAAGATCCTGTAGACCCTGAAGGCTACCAGAGAACAGAGCGGACTGAAGTCCAGAGCAGATGTCCTTGTGCATGCTTCCCACTGCAACACCTCCACGGCCAGGAGCAGCTCCTAAGCTATGGCCTCCTCTGAGTCTAAGGGATCGGACCTAAATGCACACTGACGGTTTCCTCAGGAAAGAAGATGCTACTGGCACGTGCAGCTTGCCACAGGCACCCAGCGACATGGAGACGAGGATGCCCTGGCCTTAGCCATGGGGCCTCCTCCTGTCGCCTGGGGATGCATCTGCCCAGGGCCAGGTGGCACAGGGGGCTGTAGGAGCTGGAGCTAGGGCAGTACAATCTCACATACCGCTTCGTCCCACTGGGGCTGGTCCTGTACCCTAATCACCCCCCGAGCCTCACATTGTTCAGTACCACGCACTGGACCCAGCGGAACTAGCCTAGCCTCTGCCCATGCCCGGCCCCTCCAGCCTTCTGGGCCTACCCTAACCTCAAGTGTGGCACCCAGGGCCCTGCCCATCTCGCTTGCCACCCCTGGCCGCTACTCACCTGTTCTCTCACCCAGTCTGTCCCCACCACCTGTCCCACCAGCCTCTGTCCACCCCTATGTGCAGTCCAGCTACAGCATCACCACTACTGGGGATACAAACAGCTACTCAGGAGCTGGCTCAATGTCCACCTGGGGGAGCAGAGCCAAGCTGAGGAGACCACAGGCACCTTCTGTGGGTCTCCCTGGGGTAGGAGACCTTGAGGTGATGGGATGGCACAGCCACCAGCCCCTCCTGTCAGATTCTCCCCTTGGGTCTGTTCTGAAAAAATGCTGGGCTCAAAAAATAATTCCAGCCGGGTGTGACGGCACCCACTCGTAAGGCAGGGGGATCTGTGCGAGTCTGAGGCCAGCCTAAATTCTGTCTATGGAGAGACACTTTTTTGAGGATTTCCCTATGCTAAATGGCTAAAGTGTCTACATGGGGAGTGGGCACCCCAAGGCGCGGTCCAGGCCGTGGGGCTCCTGGCACTGACCAGCCTCTTACCGAGGGAGTGTGCTGCCGTGGTCTCAGAGCTGAAGAAGCGGCCCAGACCAAGGTCACCAAGCTTCACAATGCCCGTGGCTGTGATGAACACGTTGGCAGGCTTGATGTCTGCAGGGAAGGGAGAGGAGCTGTTGTGGGAGACACCTGGGAGGGTCTCTCAGGAGACAGTGTGGCCAACTCCTACTGACACATGAAAGCCCATCCCCTCTCCCAAGGCTCTTCCTAGCACCACTGTCCATCTGTGAAATGGACCTAACATCACCTATCTCACAGGGCTGCTCTGAGGTCCGGGAAGGCAGGGATTTAGTGCTGGTTCCTGTTTTTACAGCTGTGTCCCTGTGCCTAGAATAGTGTGCAACACAGGGCAGGCTCTCAGTGGTAATGTGTGTAACCAGCAATAAAGCTATCAGTGAGGAGACCCGCGCTGCACCCCAGTGACCAAAGCAACACCTCCCACACAGGTGACAGGATAGGTGCAGGGACGCCAGGAGAGATCAGTGGTGTGAGCTCCCCAACTTGGGGTGACATTCGCTTTTGGCAAACACTCCTTTGCAAGTGTCTCACCTCCTCCGCTCAGCCAACTCCTATTCAGACGTCAAAGCTCACATGAAAGTTCCCTTCTCTGGGCAGAGCTGGCAGCAGCACTGGAACTGATCATACCTGGGCTACCTGGGCGGAAGCTGGGGCGTGGAGACACTGAGGGTGGCCCTCTTTCTGAGCGTGGGGCAGCTGCATGCTGGGGTCCCTCGCCCCCAGGGCAGGTGCGTACCTCGGTGCATGATGCGGCGGGAGTGCATGTGCTCCACGGCACTGCACAGCTGAACGAAGTACTTCCACACAGTCCTCTCTGGGATGAGCCGCTGCTGCTTCTTGAAGTACTGTGGAGGAGGCGGGGGGCAGGCTGAGGGGCGGGGGCGGGGCAGGCAGCGCAGCGCAGGCTTAGGGCGCCCCGGCCAAGCCTGGGAGCACAGGGGCGCTGGCCGAGGTGCAGCCACCATGCTGGGCCCCTGCCAAGGCCCCGCTCTGCCTAGGAAGCCCCAGCCCTGACAGGAGGAGGAGGTGGTGACTGAGCTCAGCAGGGCTAAAAGGCTGGAGCCCAGAGCTGGGGCCCGGCGCTGCTCCAGGAAGTGCACGCTGGCCTTGCGACAGAGCCCAGGGCCCTAGGCTGGAGCTCAGGGGCCGGCTGTCCTGCACCCTGGCTGTGGGGCTGCGGTGAGGCAGGCTGTGCGGGCGATGCTACTCAGCCCTCATTACTGTGTCTGCGCCGGACGCGCACAGCCGAGCGGTGACTGTCTAAATGTCACATCCGCGCAGCAGCGTTGCCTGACATTTAGTGGGAAATCGCAAGGTCTCTGGTGGGTTCCAGGAGGTAGCAGCAGCGGCTCAGCTCCGGGTGTCACCACCCTCCCTCGTAACCAACATGGTGCCTCGGCTGTCAGGACACTCTCAGCCCCGGGGCTGCAGCAACTCCAAGGCCAGCAGGACAACCACACAGGGCCCTCGCAAGGCTTCTGCTCCCTCAGGATCCAAATGTGGCAGCAGTGCAGACAATGGGGCACAGAGCAGTGCACTGCCTCTCCAGTGGGCACCCGTCAGTCCTTGGTCACTGCTAGGAGCCACCTCCTCCAGGAAGTCCTCCCTGCCTACCCCAGCCTCAGACTTGGGCTTGTTTACAGGTCTGCTTCCCATCCTCAGGGCTCCCAGAGGACAGTGCCCTCCAGGTCTGGGCATGGGGCTGGCACTCATGCGCATGTGCAGCGACAGATACTGGTGAGGAGGGGGACATGATATAGCACATCTGCTCCAGCGGGAGCTCTACAGAGATTAACATCCCTGCAAATGCATTAATATGTCAACAGAAATATAAAAACAGGTGATAACAGCTCAGCCAATGCCACTTCCCGGCGATGCTGTATTCCTAGGGGCCAAATTTCAGAAAAGCAAGTACTGCATGAAGGATCGCTCAGTCCCTAGTGCCTGCTGGGAAGACAGAGATCCCACGTCTGCCCATTTCCAGGCAGGGCTGTGGCCCGGCTGCCAGCTCACAGCAGCTGCCCCTGGGTCCTGGGGTCCCAATAGGGTGGACTCAGGAGCAATGACCCCAGGCAGTGGCCACTGTATGGAAGCACAGATCTCTTCCGGGTCCAGAGGGCTCTTTGGGGGTGATGTCCACTGAATAGTCCCAGGCCAGGAAGAGACCTGGGTGTAGTTTGGCTCTGTCCCTATGTTGAGTCTCAGGCAGATCTCTTCATCTTCACAGGCTAGGGGTTCCCTCCTCTAAGTGATGTGGCCTGTGACATTTTTCTGGGTCCATCAGGCTGAGGTCTGACCAATGCATGGGCTGGGACAGGTGGGGAGAAGCCTGGTGTGGGCGAAGGGCCGCCCCCCATGGGGCTGATGGGAAGGCAACAGGACCCCAGCCATGAGGTACCCAGCCCGGCCTGAGCCCTGACAGTGGGGCGTGCATGCTGCCCACTTGCCCCCATCCCGGCACCGCACCTTGATCATCTGCGAGAGGTCGCCCGCGTCGGCCAGCTCCAGCACAATGTTCAGCTCGTTGTCCTCGATGAACGAGTCCAGATACTTGATGATGTTCGGGTGGTTCAGTTGCTGTTCCGGAGAGAGATGGAGAGCTGGGCCAGTGGCAGACGGGCTGGGGTGGGAGGACTGGGGGCAAGGCCTACGCAGGTCAGGAGACCTGGTGCGGCTGGGCAAGATGCTTGCTGTGGGGAGCCTTGGTGTCCTCATCTGACACACAGGCACGAGGTTGCGAGGAGCAGCCATGATGAGCAGAGGACCTCAGAGTGTGTGACGGCACGCACCAGAGCCAGGCAGGACCCAAAGGACCTGTCCTGCACCACTCACGGCCTGGGCCGGTTGACAACCGCACGCCACCCGCATCCCTCCACAGATTCTCAAGCTAGAAGGAACTGGGGGGGAGCCTGTCAGAGCCATGTGACCCCCACTCATTCCTTCCTTCCTGAGCAAGGACCAATGGGCACTGCCTTCAACCAGGCCTCGGGGGCCAGAGGCGGCTCAGCCATTGGCCCCAACTGCAGCTCCTGCAGGCTGACCCTGCTGGGTGGCAGTGCCCACTGCTTATCCGGGCCCACAGGTCCGGCTCTAGCCACGGTCTTGTGGAGGAGGTGTCCTACGGCCCACGTTCACAGCCTGCACCTGCCCTTCCTTTCCTGGCGCCCTTGCATCTGCTCACCCAGCCACGTGTCACTGTGGCTGGCATGCTTGGATTTTAAGTCCACTTTGACTTAAATAGGCAAAGCTTGTACCTCTGTTCCATCCTGGGGTACAATGTGCACCTACCTGTCCTACCCCCTGGGTGAGGAACAGGAAGTCACCACTGAGAGAAGATGGTGTTACCAATAGTCCCTGGCCCCACCCAGCTCAGGCAGGGTTTAAGCAGGTACCTCGACCATCTTCATGAATATTCCTGGGAGCCAAGAGCAAGCAGAACAGGGCAGGGGTGCCCAGGGGCTGCCCAGACAATAGGTATCAAGCTGGTGCTGTTGGGGACTGTCATGGTTTGCGTCTGGATATCCCCCCAAGGCCTCGTGCGGTCGGGGGGCAGCTGCTAGAATTTCTTATTGATCCATGGTCCAATACGGGGACTATGGGTGTGATTGCCACACCCACCCTGGGCCAGGGAGGCTGCAGACAGTACGAGGGCGGGAAAGAGCCTTGCTCTTGGCTGCTACCGTTTTGCCCTTGCTGCTTTTGTTGTCTCTTGGCACCATGAAAGGCTGCCCTCTGCCGGGTGCCATCCTACCTTGGAGCCAGCTGAATACGGACTGAAACCTTCACAAACTGTGAGCTAAATAAACCTTTCCTTCCTTCCTTAATTTGGGGCACCAGATATCTTATCCCAGAAATGAGAGAGCTGTCACTAAGACAGGGACAGCTCATACCAAGGTCCTGTGGTAGGAGGGGCCCAGGAGACCACAGTGGCCACACAGAGGCCAGGGTGGCCGGTGGATGACTGTGAGAGCTGAAGTGAGGGCACGAGGCCTCAAAAGTCCCTTATCAGGGCACCAGGGAGCTCTAAAGCATGAAGGGGCCAGCCAATGTCCTTGTCACTGGGCTTTTGCCTTTTCAGTGGGAGGAACTGAGGAACACGCTGTGTATACAGACATGGTGTCACCGCTGTTTCTTTCCATCTTATCTTTTCACTTTTGGATGGTGGTGTGATAGGTGTAAATTACTCCTGTTGATGAATCTAATAGACCACTTTTTCCTTTTATGGTTAAGGGACAATCTTTGTGTCTTGCTAACACACTGGTGAGGATTTTCAGGTTTTAATTTCTCCCATTTTCTTTCTTTCTTCTTTTTTTTTTAGCTGTGTGGTCCAGCCTGGTCTTGAGCTCACTACACACCCTGGGCTGGTCTCTGGGAATATAGGTGTGTACCACCACACCACGTGCAGGCCCCAGTTTTCTGCTCTAGTCTTTGCACTAGGGCTTTAGGGCGCTGGTGAGATAGCTCAGTGGTCTAAAGCACCTGCTCAGGCAAGCTTAGGCAAGTGTGCAGGGACCACAGTTTGACCCCTGGTACCACATGCTGGGCCAGTCTTGGGTGACTGAGCCAGCTACACACACACACACACACAAAAAAAAAAAAAAAAAAAAAAGAAAAAGAAAAAAAAAACCTATTTATATATATCATAGCTTTAGCTTGTACGTCTACCCCGTGGTCTGTTTCAAATGAAGTGCTGTGGGTAATGTGAGGCAGGGTTTGAGGTTCACCTAGCTCCACTGGGGAATGTTGGGGTTTCCTAGTACCCTGAGTGCAAAGTCTTTCTTTTGTCTGCTGAACTGGCCTGGTGGTTTTGTTAAAAGCCATGTGGCCCTGGTTTAGAGAAGGTTGCTGGGGGAGCACCGGGTACCCCCCCAGTGGCCTCCAGCCTGTCTTTACTGCAGATGGTGCTGGGCCAGCACTTGGTGCTGCTCAGTTCCTATGCTCACAGGTGCCACTCTCACACTGGCCACCACCCCAGCTTGCCTCTACCCTTGACCCAACCTTCACCGTCTGCGACACTTACCTTCAGAAGGCCGATCTCCTTGACACAGTCCTGCCTGGCCTTGGCGTCCATCATCTCAAAGATCTTGGGCAAAGGAAGAGACAGAGTGGGTAAAAGCAGGTGCCATGGGTCCTGGCTCGGCCCGTCCTTGTAGCTAGAACAAGAGCTCCCACTTCCGGAGTGCTCAATGGGAGTCTGACGCCATGCTGACGGCATCACTCAGAGCCCCGTGACTTCTCCGCGGTGCAGAAGTGACTGCACCTGACTCACTGAGCTCAGAAGACCTGGCCACTCACTGAGGTCACCAGCCTGACCTCACAGGCCTCATGAGACCGGGTATAGCAGCCAGTTCTGGATTCTCCCAGCATCCAACTTGTGGGTACAGAGAAGGCAGGCCCTGCAGCTCCATCTGGGCCTCAGAGAAGCAAGACAGAGCCCAGGAGCCCCTAGGAGGTCCAGCACAGAGAATCGGACTTGAAACACGAATGGGTAGCACAGGCCTCCGCAGACAGCGAGTGGCTTTCTCCACCCCCTCCAGTGACCAACTTGCTCACCTCACACTCTGTAAGACAGGAGCAGATCCAGGGGTCCAGGGAGCTGGGGGGGACTCGATGGTCTTTCTGGCCTGACTCCCACTTAGCAGGGACGTGGAGGGTGGGCACCCTGAGCCCGGGACCATGTGATGGGTGCAGGCACAGGGGCGGTCAGACCCCACCTGAATCTACCTCTGAGGCCTGGAGAGGTTAAGTCAGCACTGTCCTCATCTGGAAGACGGGACGATCGTCCCCCTGAGGGGCTGTTGGGAAGTTCCATGACCCAGGACATAGGAGGCTCTCAACACACACTTGGTTTTTGGTTTTGCTTTAATTTTTGAGACAAAGTCTCTCTCTGTAGTGTGGGCTGGCCTCAAATTTATGGCTGTCCTCCTGTCTCAGGAGGGATAGAACTACCCACATGTACCACCATGCCTTTCTATTTCTATTTCTTTTCTGGTTCACAATGAGCTTTCCTAAACCTGTGACTGCTGGTTCTCTCCACAGCTGGGGAGCTGCTTCTAAATCCCAGTTCACAGAGATCACGGAGGCGCTGGCCAGGGCAGAGCCCAGCTTCTTAGAGGCAGCTAGGACCCGTGGGGCTGTGGCTCACCTGCACCTTCTTCAGAGCCACTGTCTTCCGATCCAGCAGGCAGGTGGCCTTGTAGACCTCGCTGAACTGCCCTCGGCCTATCTTCTTCTCGATCTGGAAGTCGGCTAGCGAGCAGCGGAAAGACAGGGTGTTCGGGTGCCTCTGGGGGGACAAGGGCACCAGTGACCAGTGGGCTAGGGCCAGAGCCTGGGACTGGGCAGCTGGGACCGCAAGGACCCAGTGCTCTTCAAATGTATCCCCTAAGAGAAAGGAGCGGATTTCCTGGGTCCCTGGTATCAGAGCCTCCCTGGGGTTTTCTTCCTTTCTTTCTTTCTTTTTTTTTTTTTTTGTCTTTTTGAGACAGAGTCTTACTATGCAGTTCAGGCTGGCCTTAAGCTCACTTTGTAGCTCAGGCTGGACTTGAACTCACAACAATCCTCCTGCCTCAGCCTCCCGAGTGCTGGGATTACAGGTGTGCACCACCACGCCTGGCCTCCCTGGGGTTTTCCCCACCTCCTGTCATGCACTGCACTCTGGGCCACAAGGGAGAAGCAGGGAGGCTGCTTAGCTCCCACTGTCCTGGCCCGTCAGCATCCTCTGGATCATCTGAGGACTCCTCCCTGGCTTCCCAGTGACTGCCAGGCCAGCAGGTCTTCCACAGGGCATAAGCAAAGCCCTGCTGGAAAGGTTTGGGAGGGAGAAGAGGAGAGTGGCCACAGCACCCCAGTCCGCCCCATGTCGGGTGCCACAAGGGCCCTGGCACGTTTATGTTTGGCCAGCGAGGCAGCCTGAGGTCTGGAGGGGCCAGCCTGGAGGCCCACAGCTCTGTACAGTCTTGCCTGATGGTTCTGGCCAGAGCTGTCACCTTCCTGCCACAACCCTGCGGTGAGGCGGGAATCACTGTTAGAGTGGCGTCTTGGGCCAGATGGTGACACAAAGACACAGGTCTCAGTCATACTGGTCCCTTGCAGTGTGCAGAAATAGGTGTTAGTAGTGTGGGGTCAGACAGAGGAGAAGCACCAAGCTTCCCACCAGGTACAACAAGCAGCCACACTAAGCTCCTTTTCTTATTTTTTTCTCTTTGATGGCAACCCAGGGCTTTCACGCTAAGCTAACATCCACAGCACCTCATCCCCTCTTAGAATCTTTTTAAAAATTTTGATACAAGGTCTCTCTAAATCACTAAATTCCCCAGGCTGGGTTTGACTTTGCTGTCCTCCTGCCTCAGCCTCCCGAGTGCTAGAATTACTGGCCCTACTACACTCAGTGAAGCAGCTAAATTTTTAAGGTGAACATGTAGCTTTCAAGCCTGGGCCCGAACCATCCAAAAGGAGGGAAGACTCCGGTTCTGGGTGCGTTCAGGAGCACCCCCACACCTGTAGCACAGACACTTGGATCAGGGAGCCCTGGGGGGCTACACCTTCTGCCTTAGCCCCTCAAGTGCTGGGGCTAAGGCAGAAGTGGCGCGCACCACCACTCCTAGCTACATAGCGCGTGCTACCACGCAGTTCCCCTCCATATGCATGAACACTTGCCCAGGGGAGCACACATCACTGAGCCGGCCCTGCTTCACCTGGCAGGCTCCTCTGAGCAGCCCCACTGTAATCCCCGCTTCAGGAAACCGAGGCTTAAAGGAGATGCAGCGACCTGCTCCAGGGCCCTCCAGGGCCCTCAGCCCAAGCCCTCGCACAATGTGTCCCTGAACTAAGGTCCTCCTCCAGCCCCCCACAGCTGGCTGCTTTCTGCTCCTCGACCCCTCCCCATACCTCCCCATGAGCTTCTGCAGAGGGCCCTTGCTAGGTCCCTTGCGTGTCCCCTGTGCCCACTCAGTGCCCCAGGTGTGTTGGTTGAATGACATGGTGGGAGGTGCTCCCGCAGCCTGGCATCCAGGAAGACTCTGGGCCCAGGCCTTGTCACCTCCAGGGCTGTACCTGAAGCCTCCCTCTCAGGAAAAGCCAAGGTGGCTTCTGGACAGCAGAACCAGACTCAAAAAATCACAAGATGCTGAGCCTGAGGTGTCAAGTGACAAATCTCCTGAGGTATGGCACACAGGTCCTTAATCCAGACTTGTAAATAAGGAAAGCGAGGCACATAACATACCTGCCCAGTGCAGTGGGAAGACTTGATTGTTTAATCTAGAGCAGGCTTCATGACAAGGGATGGGGTCCCTTCTCTTTGGGCCTAGTCCACCACATACTATAGTAAAGGTGTTGGAGATGTGATTCCCAAGGGTCCCCACTCTGGGACACCAGGCTTCTCCAGTGAGAAGGAGGCAGCCCGCAGTCAGTTCTCAGTGCTCACTCTGCCCAGCTGCCAGTTGTGCTGCTTGGTCCTAGGTCGGGCTGGCTTGCAGCCGGGCATCTGCATATGGATGACCGGGATTTGCATTTCCTGTCACAACCCATTCTGCTTAATTAGAGGCAGGGAGCTGAGCTCACTGTAGCAGTTCAGTAGCTGCACCATGTCCTCCTTTCCTCAGGGCACAGTCCAGCAGCTCCACAGGCCACCACTGCCCACAGAGGCGTGGGGTGGCATCCCGTCCCTGCGGGCCTCTGTCTGAACCCTTAACTGTAAAGGGAAAAGGCCACACTGACCTCCAGCCCTCGAGGCCAGGGCTCCCTGCAACCCTCACCCTTGCCCCTGCAGCCAAGTGACCCAGGCTGGGCACCCACTCAGGGGACAAGCAGAGAAGCTGCAGGATTCCGCTGGGGACTCCAGGAGGTGATGCAAGTGACGAGTCTTGGGGCGCTCAACTGCTGGGGGGTGGGGCTGATCCAGAAAAACTCCCACCATAATGACACGGTGACTCCACAGGGTCCGTGTGAACTAACCCTGACAGCCTTTCACTGTGGGTCACTCCTTGCTTACTGTCCCCTGCTCTGTTGAGACCTTGAGCTGGTTCCTGGGCTACAAGTGCAACCTCTGGGCACAGCTGGCAGAGGAGCAACACCACCACGGCTCTGCCAGCTCAGATCCTGGCCCCCAGGGGGAGGTGTGGGTTTGGATCCGGTTCTGCCACTTCCAGGCTACAGGCAAGTTGTTCTCCCTCCCCAGGGAGTAAGTAAGCTGATAAAGAAATGACCCTGGGCCTGGCACAGAGGAAAGGCTGGGCTGACATAGGGCTCCCCTAGCCCAGGGGATCAGTCTGGGAGCTCTGGGTTAGGGTTGTGATCACCTTCCTAGGCTGGCTGTGAGGCACATGCCTGTGATCTCAGTGCTCTGGAAGGCTGACATAGGAGGAGCGCAAGTCTAAGCCCAGCCTGGACAACTCAGTGACACATTGTCTCAAAAATAAAACAGGGACTGTGGTGTAGCACAGTGTGAAGGCCTTGGGTTCAGTCCCCAGTACTGCAAAGGCCCACAGACAGGCCAGGCATGGTCATGTATAATTATAATCCCAGTACTCAGGAGGCTGAAGCAGGAGGATCATTGCAAATTTAAAAACAGCCTGGGCTACAAAGTGAGCTCAAGGCCAGCCTGAACTGCATAGTGAGACCGTCTCAAAAAGACAACAAGAAGAAGAACCATGGAGGCTCTGCTGACCCCCACTGGCAAGGACCTCAGAGACGTGCAGGTGACTTGCAGTGGCCTGGGCCCCCCTTCCAGGGAGGCGCCGCTGGCTGTTCTCAGGAACTGCACCAGCACGAGGCCTCTCTCGCCCTGGTGCTCCTGCCCAGGTGCTGAGCCTCTCAGTTCTCCCTGAGTGAGTGGAGCTGAGCCTCGGGGCCAGGAGCAGGAGGCAGGGTTGGCAGCCCTGCAACTTCCATCCCCCTCTGCTGTCTGTCACCCAAGGCCCAAGGAGGAGGTGGAGCCATGGGAGGTATCCAGATCTGAGAGAGGACAATAGAGGCATCTTGGGGACAATAAGCTGGGCAGTCACCCAGGACAGCAGGGGTCCTGTGTCACCTCTGTCCCCACTCTCACCTTCCCTCAAGATGTTGCCAGATTTCTCAGGCTGAGGGGCCACAAACCGGAAGCCTGGGTTGGGGTGAGGCTGGACCCGCCATAGGGAGCCCCTACCCAGACAGCTCGGAGAAGCCCAGCCTTGTCTCCAAGTCAGAACACACCAGGCCACAAACACCCCCCACCTTTGCTAATTTGAGTTTAAAATGTTTGAACCACAATAAGCCTCAGCCATTGACAAATACTTTTTGAAAAAAAGAAAAAAAGGAGCATAAAATTACATGTTAAAAGAATAAAAATGCATTCGCCCAATTAATTTTCTGAAATCTCATTAAAAAATTTAGCCTGACTAAGTCAGACTTCTGACCTGAATTTTAATCATCTTTACACTGGATGGGTCTTTTTTCCCCCCGATATTTGCAATGCATCATTAATTTTAAGGCAACCGTTTCTATGATTTTAAAAAGCACATTTCATTGGAATGACATTTCCTGTAAACGAATTTCACCTTTAAAGACATCTGACACTGTATCGGGAACTCTTAATGGAGCTGGGTGTGTGAGTATACAGAGATGCACTTTAAATCTGCCCTGCAGAGACGAAGGGCAGGATTTACAGAGAGTCCACGTTGTCAGATGCACCCAGAGGCCAGATCTGCTCGGCTCTGTGCAAGCTGGCTAATTTCAAACCAGGTTCTAATCTTCCCTCTCCAAGACCCAGGAACACAGAGACCTGGGTGGAATCCTGACCCTGTGCCTCGGTAGAAAATGGTAGGTGACTTACTTCAGCATCCTGCCCTGCAAAATGAAGTCTAGGACGAGACCACTTCTCTGAGTTGGGAGGAGACCAGAATGTGTACTGGTCTCTAATAATCACTGTTATTCCAACTTGGAATCTACAGTCCCTCTGTGGGCCCTAAAGCTAGGGAGCCATTACCCATTCAGCATAGAAGATACCAATGCCAAACTCACCTCAACTGTAGGGGCTCCCTACAGGATTGTCCCCTTTGTCAAATGAAATCCACAATAAGGGCCCCATTCACTGGGACTCAATTTCTAATGATACGATGTGGACTGAGCTCTTTCACAGAGTCCAGGAGGCTGAGACTCATTCCGTTTAGCTGAGGCGTTTGAGCACCTTATCTAATCTGGCTGGCCCTGCAGCTTCACCTCAGGCATTATGACTGCTTTCTTTCCTTCTTTGGAATATTCCCTTCTCCTTGTCCTGTCCCAAGCTCCTGGTCATCCATCAGGCAGAACCAACCGCCTGTGCTGGGTAACCTTAATCACCAAGGTGACAGGACTAAGAGGCTCCCGAAGAGGGACAGGATCCCAGGGCTCTATACTCATCCTCTCATGCTCACAGCTGGGTGTGCTGTTAGGAGGGGGCCTGCTAGCAGAAGAAGAATGTGATGCTTCCCTGTGTTCTGCTCCATCGTGACCTCTTCTCTCGGACCCTGCCAACCATAGGCTCAACCCCCTGAAACCATGGGCCAGCATTAAACCTCCTCCCTTGGTTGTGGGCATCAGGTACTATGTCCCAGCCACGGGAAACGTAACCAAATACACCCTCCCATTTTCTGGGTTCCTCAGAACCCGCTCATGGGGCTGCCCCCTCAGCACACCTCTTTATCTGTTTACACATGGGCCTGCCAGTAGACTAAGTCCCTGACCACAGGTACCAGGCAACAGGTAAAGCCCCCAGGAAGCAGGACACAAACATGTGCTGAGTCATGGCCCCTGCTACTGGGTCATTACATCTTATGCAAGCACCAGTGTTTCGAGGGGAAGGGTGTCACAGAATTTGGGTTCTGCAGTGCACACAGCTGCCCCCACTCCTCTCTTCAAACAGAACGGTGCGTGGCCAGTCCCGAGCAGGCTTCCAAAGACTTTCCAGATGGAAGACACATTAGCCAGGGCTTCTCAGGCGAGAACACCTCTCCTCTTCTTGGAAATTCATGTGCATCCCGTGGGTCGCCAAGCCTTGTAATTCATTCCTGATGAGAATGCGCCACGCAAACTGCTCAAATCATGAAGCCTGGCTAGGTATTATAAGCCCCTTTCTCAATTCCACACATGCATTCATTAGAAACCCCAATAAAAGTGGTATGTCTCGTTCTGCTAAGGGTGCAAGGACTTCACATATGACTCTGCCAAATTCAGCAGATCTATCTTCATGTGCTAATGCTCTCAAGCTAGAAGCATTCCTGCAGTGGACTGGCAACCGCCTTGGGTCTAAAAGGTTAACAAAGACCACAGTTGGAGTATTCAGTTTAGGATCTTTCTGTAATTTTTTTTTTTTTTTTTTTTTTTGTATTTAATACGGGTTCTGAAGAGTCTACAAGGTGTCACTACACAGATTAGACTCACAGTGATTCTCCTGTTTTCAGCCTCCCAAGGACTGGGATTACAGGTGAGCATCTCCATGCCCTGTCTCAATTGCAGTCTCAGTGGGCCCCTGTGGAGGTCTGTCATGACCTCCTCCCTCAGACCCTGCCAACCATGGACTCAACCCCTGAAATCATGAGTCAGCATTAAACCTCCTCCCTTGGTTGTGGGCATCAGGTGTTATGTCCCAGCCATGGGAAATGTAACCAATACACAGCACAGCACATGGGGATGGAACCCAGCTGCTGGGCTCTGCTTAAGCAGGTGCTTTAGTCCACTGAGCTATCTGGCTGGCCCTGATCTTTCTGTATTGAGGTGATTACCCAGCTCTGAGATCTTTAGCTGTGAACACCATGATTTTTTTAAAATACAAAATTAAAATTGATGACATACTCTTTTCCTGACATCAGTGCCATTCAGCACCATATTGGTTGTTTAGAGTTTACCATCCCATTTAGTCTTCACAGCTGTCTCATAAAGGAGGTATCATTATCACCCCATTTTACAGATGAGGAAACTGAGGCTCAGGGAGATCATTTACCCCACATTACCAGACTGGTGAGGGGATGGATTTAAGAAGGGAGCCCAGCTTGGCCCACATCAAAACAACTCAAGGTGTTTTCATCCTACAAGAGGCAATATTTGGTTGGGACATCTTCCCAGATGGGGTTTAAGGAGAGAAGTTTTCAGGAGAGGAGAAGAAGGCCCTGACTGTCCCCTCCTGTCCTATCCTATAATGGGCCCAAATCTGTACACCTGGCCAGCCAGATGCTGGGGGGACTGGGGCCATCTATGCCTGGCAGTGCTGTCCAGAATAGCCCAACATTGAGGAATAGGATGTAATTACACCTAGCTGTGTCATTTCCCACTCTGACGTGTGCGGGCTGCCAGGGACACGGCTGCCACCGTGGCCTGCCACCTCCTGCCTTGTGGCACAGTAATTATGGGGGCTCTCACCTCTGCCACATGAGGCTGTAATTAACCCTAATTGCTTGAAATGTGACTGGCTGACTCTGGGAGATTAATCAAGGGGGATTCAACTGTTAGTGAATGGTTTAGATGACAAATCACTACCTTCCCCGGGCAGGCGCTGTTTCCCGCTATCTGCACCAGGGCCCGGTGGACTCCTCTGCCTCTAGACGTGTCCCCACATTCTCCCTAGAAAATGAGCCCTGCAGCCCACCAGGAGCAGGCAAGGGAGTTACAGAGCTCAGATGGGCGTGTGCACACACATGCAAGCGCATGCAGCATCCCCAGGACTGTGTGTCGCCCTTTCCCTTAGGCTGGCGCGGCCCGGCACCATGGAGCATAGCTCCACAAGAGTACAAGCACGGAAGAAGGAACTCTGCTCCACCTGCCTCCTTGCCCAGCTACCTTTGTGCAGTGAACAGCCTGTACAACTATCCGTAGCAATCCTAAAGTCCCCTAGTCAGAACTAGGAAGTCAGAAGCTTCATGCTGAGTCTTGTTTCAGGAATATGGCTGACTCTGTGTTTCCCCCTAGCTTAGGTTTGATAGCTTTGGAACCCAAAGTCAGTCCTAGACAAGAACTTGCCATCATTCCAGGCTGTCACTGTACCTAGCTCCAGCCAGCCAAGGTGCCACACCTCCCCTGTCGGTTTTGTCCTTCTCTCCCATAAAGAAGCCTCTCTGAGCCGCTATTTGGGTCAGGCGCTGTGCTAGAGCTCCAGGGACTCCCACGTTTCCTCAGCTGGTTTCTGATCTTTCCCATAAAGCTGCATCCAGGACACAGAGCAGTTTCTCTGAGTTTGCTGAACTAAATAAAGGGCTTGCTACATTGAGTAATGAGTTGCCCATCACCAGAAGCATTCAAGAGGTCCTGTCTGGGGTGCTCAGGGGCTTCCTCCAGTGCCTAGCAGCATGAGAGAAAGGGCATGTCACCTTGTCCCTTGGAGGCTCTGTGGTTCACTGTGGACAACACAAGCCTTACCTGTGAGTCAGGCGGATGTGCAGGTCCTGGGGTGTGGCAGAGGTTGTTCGGGCTCCCTCCGTGGGCCATGTGGCTGGGTTGTCCTGCCATCCTGCATGCCAACCTCAGGAGGGCTCAAGCTGCAACAGAAAACAAACCCAGTTACTTTCTTCACACCCCATGTGACACCCTCTTCCAAGCTACGCCCCTGGGGAGCCAAAAGTCTCAGGAAGAGTATGCTCGTGTCACCTAAAGTCTGAGGGGTACCTATGAGAGCCAGGCCTCACCACAGGTCAACATGACCTCCTACTCCAGGGGGCCTGGAGATTAGAGATGCAGCCGGGTCCAGCCTCTTTCCCATCCTTGGGGGGTCTCCTGGAACCCTGCCCTAAGGAATCCTACCCATGGGGGATTTGGCTTCAAGTTGGCTATTGGAAAACCCAACCTAGGAGATCATCTGTGTTAGTGTGTTCTCTCTTCCTTTAACAAGGTAACAACAACAACAAAAGGCTTTTTAAAAAAAAAAAAAAGGCTGGGGAGATAACTCAGTAGAATAGCACCAGCCTGGCAAGCTCAAGGTCCTGAATTCAATCCCTGATAGCCGCAAACAAACAAAAAACAAGACAACAAGATACCTAAGGCAGAAGGTGGGACAGCGCTTCCTTCCTTCCTTGGATTGACTCCAAGTCTTTTGCACTGAGTTACAACCCCAGCCCCACTATTTAAAAATTTTATTTTTTTTACAGAACTGGGGATTGAACTCAGGCCCTTGTGCTTGAGGAACTGCTTATTCCACTGAGACATCTCCCCAGCCCCTTTAAAAATTTTAGACAAGAACTTGCTAAGTTGCCCAAGCTGGGCCTGAACTTGTGATCCTCCTGCCTCAAGTCTCCCAGAGCACTGGGATTCCACACACGCACCATTATACCAGGTAAGCTCTATAAAGAACAGAGGTTGATTCAGCTCATCGTTCCAGAGGCCCAAGGGCTGGGCACTAGGTGGGCTCAGCTCCTGTGGGGACCTACGGTACAGGACAGTACGATGACACATGTGACAGAAAATCACGTGGCTAGACAGGAGGCCAGATAGCAATTTGGCCCTTTACGGTAACTCAACCCCTTGAGAACTAACTCGGGCCCCTAGAAGCACTTTAATCCTGTCAAAGGGTGCCCCCAGTGACGAAGGACCTCTCACGGGGCTCCATTCTTCAAGCCCCACCACCCTTCACACTGCCACTGGATGATCACGCTCCCACACATGAGCTTTGGGGACCTAAACCACAGCATGCCAGAGACTGTGTACCCCAGAGACTGGGTTATTGCCTGGTCGTCTGCACCCCAGACAGCCCACCACCCAGCCTGGTGGGTTGCAGGCCTGCTGTGTGCCTGGCTGGAGACCACCTTTCCCACTGCAGTTTGTCCCTGGTGGCTCCGAGTTCTCTGTGTGTCAAAGGATGTCCACCAGCCCGCCCTCGAGTGGGCTGTACCCCCACTGAATGTGACCTTTGGGTTCCCTGGGCCCCATACCTTGCATCCAGTATCATTCCTCCTGCAGTCCTGGGAAGACCCCTCCCACACCCCCACCACCGCTTGAAAGGGAGGCTGGCAGGGGACAGCATTGACAGCAGAAGCACTGGACTCAGGGATACAGGGGGCCCTGGCTGGCTGTCCGCAGTGCAGGGGTCACCTTCTGCCAAGCACGGCCAGGTGGTCTCCTGCCTGCAACCAGCGCAAACATGCCTTTAGCTCGGCTTGTCCTGCTGGGCACAGACACACTGGCAGACACCTGGCCTCTGTGCATGCAGAGCAGTTTCAGACTGGCATCATGTGGTGGGCACCGTGGGGTGTGCCTGCCCTTCAGGGGCCTGACATGTCCCCACACCCCTACCTCTGCCACCTGCAAGCCCGTTTCCCACAGGGCCCCAGAGCAGATGGGCCCAGGTGCCCTCAGCATCTTCCTGCCATCTGGCTGGGCACAGTGGAGTGCCATGTGCCCCCAGGGTGACATTGGAAGGAGAAGGGGGTACAGAAAGCCCCAGGATAAACAGATAAACACCGAGCATAGTCCTGAGGCACTGCTGTGACTCTGGGGGTGGGGGTGGGGAGTGTGTGACAACAAACCAGGAGAAGAATGTAAAATGCGCATGCATTTCAAGATGTAAATGGAGACTCCTGTGGGCTCAGCAGCTGCTTCGGGCTGTACCCCCAGAACCCTCAGGGGGGCATGTTCACCCATCCTCTGCCCTTAGGGAGGCCTCTGGGAAAAGGACAGACAGCTGCCTCAGGAAGAAGGTTCTGTCTCTATCTCAGAAGGCTCCAGGATCTCCACGATGCACACAGATACACACGTGATCACTCACCTGCCCGAGGCCCCCTGCCCCAGGCTTCCCACCGGCTGCTCCTGGCATCCAGTCCTGCATTCCAGTTTCCCTCATCTATCTTCCTTCGGGCTGAGTGGGCCTGGGTTTGACTCTGCCCAATCACTGCCAGCTGGGATTTGGGCAGGAAAAGCCTGGCAGGTGTTTGCAAGTGTCATGCGGCAGTGACTGCACTCTGAGGAGCTCACCAAGGCCACTGCGAGGGACCAGCCACCCCAGAAACAGGAATGATGATGACAGCGATGGTAAAGAAGCCCTGAGTCCTTATCATGTTGGGCCCTCCTCTAGGCCTTTGCCCCAAGAGACTCGACACCCCAAGAGACAAGGTCTGTTATTACTGACCTGTTTTATAGTTCAGGAAATGGAGGCACTAGGAGGTTCAAAGGCTTCCCCAGGGGATATGGATCACAGGTTGTAGGGCCAGGACTGGAATCTTCTTTTATGAAGTGCTGGCTGTGAATCCTTGGCTACGAATATGGAGGCGAGGCCACCCGAGCTGCACTCCAGCCCCAGGACTTGAACTTATGCTTCTGTCTTGAGCCACCACACTGCACCCCCTGCATCAGTGGTCAGCTTCCTATTCAGCTGGCTCTGTTCAGAATGAGCACTCACTATGCTCAGAAATGGGGCCATACTGACGCCAAGATGGGGGCCTGCAAGGAGCCCCGATGGACAGGAGTCCCCAGAGACCCTGCCCTCTGCACCACACGGCCTCTGCCATCAAGCTCCGGGCTGTGAGAAGTTACTGTGCAGAACCGAATGGGGGTGACAGGAGGAAGGGCTTTGTCCAGGAGGGTCCCAAGGGCACGAGTGAGCAAAGAAAGGAAGCTGTCTGGTGCCTGTGGGTAGGCCATGTCCTTGTGCACCTGCTGGGCAGGGAACCTGAGCATCAAGGTGTGTGTGGGGGGGTGGTCAACAGCATCCAGCTAGGAGGCTGCAGAGGAATTCAGACCCAGACCTTGCTGACTCCAAGGACTGTCTGTCCTCATTCCAAGTGTTCTGCTGCCTCCTGGACTCTCAGGGGTATTGGATCCTAGAGGATCTGCATTCTGCTTGTTCCACCCCAGTGGAGATCCAAGTCCCTTATAGCAGACATTGTCATCAGAAGCCCCTTCTTAGGGGGTTCAAATGTGGGAAGAGCACAACAAAGGGTAGTGGGAGAGACAAGGCTCAGGGAGCAGAGGAGGACCCGCGGCACATGTGTGAAGGCCCCTCCGGGTAACACAGGGAGCTGCCGGTCCCTGGATACCCCCGCTCCTGCCAAACTGCAGAACAATGAGGCAGCGGCTGCCAAGCCCAAATCAGGGGCCAAAAATCCCTGGAATGCAAGATCCATAGCCACAGGCCACACTGAATACCACCTCAAAGAGGGCCTTTCTTTAGCAAGGAACCAGGGCCCTGCCTTCCCAAGGCGCTGTGGATGCACAGTGTGGCTCTCAGCCCGGGTTTCAGGCTTTGGTGTGAACAGCAAAAAGAGGCTGCCATCTGCTGCATCTCGCTGGAGCCCGCAACTGGATGAGGAGTCGCCAGGGGCTTAAAAGACCAGCTCAGGAGCCGGACCGCCTGGGTTCAAAGGCTGGCCCAGTTCCATCTAAGCACATAGAGCCTGTTTTCTTATCTGGAAACTGGGTCTCCTCGTAAGATCAACCTTAAAATAGCAAGAGCAGAGATGGGAGGCTCCGGTACCTGCTGCACTGTTTGTGATAACCCTGACTGAGCAGTGGAGAAGTGACCATCTCCAGGTCAAAGTCATGGAAACTGAGGCTTCTAACAGAGCAGGGACTTGCCCTGGGCCACACAGTTGGGGAGTGCCAGGGAAGGGCAGTTGGGCTCCAGATCCCTGCTGCCCGGGCTACCCCGTGTGTTCTCATGGCCACTCTGCAAAGCCCTGCAAATACACCTTGCTAGGGAGTCATGGGTGCTCAGTGCGACTCCCTGGAAAGATCGGGCTGCTGCACTGGCCTGAGCTCAGAGGTTCCCAGTACCTTTCCCATCAAGACTGCCACCTGGCCCTGGCCTCCCAGCTTCTAGAAACGTCATATAAAGTGCTGCCCTGCCTTTGTGCCTCCCACCAAACAGTACCCCTCATGGAGGCTGCTGGCTCCTCAGGCCCTCCAGGGCGACAGCCTAAGCGTGTAGGGGCATGTGATGCACGACCCCCGGGGGTGCCGGTGCGTCCTGCCCGCTGTCCTCTGCACTCGCATGCATGCATAGGGCCGGCCAGGGTTCCTGACGTCCACAGGCTGGGAGCCCAGGACATCATGCTGCCCCTCAAGGTGGGGTGGAGGTGGCCATGGCTGAACGCTGCGCTGTGTGGTTTCGCTGAGAAGGGCCCTTGCTTAGCCCCCTGCTTGTCTCTTCAGCACCCTGGTTTCCTTCCTCCCCCAGGCGAATCACCCACTAAGTGCCAGCACCATGGAGCTGCAGATCCTCGGCCCAGCAAGGCTATGCCAAGGCTCACAGGGCCTGGCCGCTGGCCGCTGGCCCAGCATCGGCCCAGCGGTGATTTCATATCTCCTGGGCAACTTGGATCTCTTGATGAATAAGGTCCTCCAAGAAGAGCCATGACTTTCTCTGGCCTACATTGGAGGGAGCTTCCATTGACCTGCTTCTCAAGCTGGAGAAGGAACTTAAAGTTCAGAGAGCATAGAGGATGGGCTCAAGGTCATACAGCAGGTGACAGGCAGCGCTGACACTTGAAGCCAAGTCTGCCTTGGTCCATCCATAATATCATGGAAGAGTTTGTGAATGAATGAATAGGATGGAAGGATGGAGGTGAGTAGATCGATAGATAGGTAGATGGGTGGATGGATGGACACATGGGTGGACAGCAGATGGGTAGGTGGGCAGGCAGATGGCAGACAGATGGATGCATGGGCGAACTCTGCCCCGAGAGGCGGCTCAGGCTGCTGTGCCTTTCCCCACCCCAGTGCTCCTCATCTGATCTCACAAAAACCAGACATCACTTGATAGGAAGCCACCAGCTATCAGGCCCGAGTTGTGGGGGCCTGTCAAGCTGAGAGGTTGAACAACAGACAGCTTCTGACTTCCAGAATGGTCTCACACCTGTCCCCTCCAGTGCCCTAAGGGGACACAGGCTATACAGCCTCAACTCACAGAAGCCTGGTTTGCATAAGGGGCCGCCCGCCCGGCCAGAAGCCAGGCCCTGGACGGAGAGTGCAGTGGTTCCCAACTGTCCCCTTTCCTCAGAGCAGCTGGGAAGCCGGGGGTGGGCTGCGGGCCTGGAGCTGGCCTCCCTGGCCTCCCTGGCCCATTTGTCCTCCCAGCTCAGCTCTCATCACCCACTGCCCACCGCACCTTCCTCTCCAGAGCTCAGACGCCAGCAGCCACAGGCACAGCAAGCTCATCCTGCCTGAACTGGACTCTGCCCACCCTGGCCTGAGTCCCCATCTCAGTGACGGGTCCCTCTGTCGGCTGAAGGACCTGGCAGGAGCCCAGGTGTGGCCTGGCTGCCGTGTCCCTCACAGCCCACCCGCTCTTCATGAAGTGCTGCTGATTCTCCTTCCAACGTCTCCACGTACCCTGGAACCCCTGTCGGCCCCGCGCGTGCATCCGGCCCCTCCTCAGGCCCACTGTGGAAATTTTCCTGATGCAGATGGCTCCCCAAGCGAAGCTCACAGCAAAGGCCAAACACACCTAGAGCTCTGCCTGCCTGGCCCTAGTCACTGCATCCCACCCCTAACCCCTCCAGGAGCCTTGTGTCCCCAGTGACAGCACCCCAGTCCTTCTGGACCTTTCCACACATTGACTTCCTCAGTCTGGAAGACCCATTTCCACCTTCTAACCAGAAGAGTTGCACTCACCCTTGGGGATTACGTCTGAGCCTAACTCAGGCTCTTCTGGGAGGCCTTGGGAAGTTCCACTCCCTCTCCAAGCCCCAGTGTCCTTGCCCCAAAAGAGAAGGAATGGCCAGACATTCCAAGGTGGCTTGCAGGACGCCAGGCACAAGCAGGCATCAAGCGCTTCCCCTGCCCTCTGAGAGTGTCCACACTAGCTTTTCCCTAAAACCAGGCGGTTGGGGCACACACTGCTCCTTTTGTCACTGAGTCTGTCTCAGACATTGGCCTTTAAGCCCAGGGACTGACCACCGTGGCCACCTCTAGGCCTCTAGCTCCTTGCCCAGGACTGACTTAGAAGCCCTAGCGAGCGCTGGTCGGCTACCGGCCGCCCAGTAGGTGGAGGGGCTCCTCCCCGCCCCCTCTGCCCCACCTAAATCTCAGAATCTTTCAGTCCCAGATCACACAAGTCATTTGGAGATTAGAAAACAAATCACACCACGCATGCACTGCATGCAGGGCCGTAGGACCTTTTCTAAAACTGAGAGCGTTCCGATCACATTTCATTTCCTCCTCTCGGGTAATAAAACCAAGTTCTGCAAGGAAAAGAATGTAGGGCTGTAACCATCTCCTGTGTCACTTAAAGGGACAGCGAGGCACTAGGGTTCTACCTGGGGGACTGGGGTGCTTCCTGTCAGCACACACTCCATTGCACAGATCAGGAAATGGAGGGGCAGAGAACTGACTGTCTTGCCAAGCTCCTGAGGCTGGTAGGCGGCACGGCCTAATTGAACCCAAACCCAGCTCATGGGAAAAACTGGGATCTCCTTCTGCCAGGAGCCCCAACTCCCCAGCAGGCCTACAGCCCCAGTGAGCCCTGCCCTCCCCAGGGAACCTTGGCAGGCTCTGCTTGCCTGCCTGCCGGGAACTGCCTCCTGCCCAACCTTGCTCCTCTTTCAGGTCCACCCAGGCGGCCCCTCTATGCAGCCTTCCCAGACTCCCCCAGCTGTCTGTCCCTGCCACAACTCTTGCCTTTCATGCTGTCTCTGCCCAATGACCTGTCTTCCTTTCCTTCGATATGGGGATTCCCTTGAAGGCTGAGAACTAAGAACTACCTGTCGGCAGAGGGGTGTTTTTTTGTTTTGCGACAGGATCTTGCTATGTAGCCCAGGCTGGCCTCAAACTCACAGTGAGCCTTCTGACTCAAGTCTCTTGAGCACTGGGATTACAGGTGTGTAATCACCTTGCTTGGCTCAGAGCAGAAGGACGAGCTGCAGGAAGACAGCCGTGGAGCTGCCCGAGGAGGCTGGTGGACAGCAGCATTTGTCACCAGCTTGCCCTGGGCCGGGTGGCTCCTCCCTAGGACAATGCTGGCCTCCTTCCATTTCCCTTCATTCCGATGGAAAGGGGCCCAGGACCCCAGGAGGAGAGCTGCACATTCTGCTGCCCTCACCACCCTGTGGGCCATGGCCCGGCCTGAATCCTGCTGATATGCTGTGTCCTTGCTGGCTGTGAGCAAGCAGCAGGTGGCAGAGACAGAGCCAGATCTGGTGGCCCTCCGAGCATGTTTCCTGGGGGTCGCTCAGGCCTGGCTCCCCCATCTCTGGCTGGGTACACTCCCAGAGGGCACAGGAAGCAGGAAATGGTGAGGGGCTCCCCATACTAGGAGGCTGCCAGAGGCTGCCTACCTTTCACAGCGGGGCTGGGCAGCTCCGGGAAGTCTCAGCTGTGCTTGGGCTGATGCGGGTGTGTGGTACCAGAGACCTCCAGGGCCTCAACTGGTCTCTGAGCCAAAGCAGGGGAAGCACAAGGGCCCCCCAGCCTGGGCACGGGACTTCCCCTTCCCAAGACTCCTGTCCCCAGGCAGCACCACAAGGAAACTCCCCTGCCACACACTGTTTCAAAAATAGTTCCACTGACACCTCTGCAGTGGATGCAGTTTGTCAGGGCTGCGTGGAGCCCAAAGTTCATCAGGGACCCTAAGGAGAAGACAGTGGCCACGGAGTGGGCTTAGAGTTGGCCCAACTCAGAGTGGCAATGGAGTCCTGCTCTCCCATTTTCCTCACAAGGAAACTGAGGCCGGAGAGCACAAGATTGCCCAGGGCCATGAGCAGGACAAGGGCAGGACTGCCCAGAGAGGGGCTCCCTTAACTGATGCTGTACCCACACAGCTCAGGCAAGGAGATTTTGCAGGTTGCGGGCCTCCTAGCCCATGGCCAGGCACCAGCCACCCGGGGCTCAGCCAGAAGTCTTTCCCTTCTCTTGTGCTGTGTGTCCCCATCCACCCACTCTGCAAGCGCTAAGAAGCATAAAGTCTGGGCCAAGCCTGTCTACCATCCACGGTGATGAGAGCCTGATGGGGTGGTCCTGGGTGTAGCTCCAGCTCTGCCACACCCCCAGTGCGTTCCTGGTACCCTTCTGGGCAAAACAGTACCTAGTGCCTCAGGCTGCTGGAGATTTCTGTGATAGTTCAAAGGTTAAAGTGTTTAACTTCTGGCCCGGCACCCAACAGATGCCCGATCCATAGGTCATTGCTTGATTCTTGATTCATATAGCTGCCTTAGCTTCCAGCTCTGCTCCATGGGTCCCGGGACCGAGGACCCCGAGTGCACCCACATCCCAGCAGGCCCTGGGCTGGACTCCAGGGTGCCACAAATAAAGCCCAGGTCTTATGATGTCCACAGGACAGGACCCAGACAGATGCCCACAGCCAGAGAAGACCACTTGAAAGCTCTGGGCAGGGTTAGCGGTTGCAGGGTGGTCAGTATCACAGATGGTTCCTCACCAGGGCAGGGTCTGAGGTGGCCTGGGTGGGTGGCTGGACTGGCTTGAGGGAGCTCAGGGCAAGGCCACAGGGGGCCCAAAGGCACAGGGGCCAGCCGGCACCACAGGCTTCCAAGGGGGTTTCCTGCGGCACAACTGCTTCCTCCTTCAGAACCAGAGCCCTTCCACCCTGCACCAACTGTCTTCCACCTCACCTGCAGCTCCACCACCCCAGGGGCTGGTGCAGGCACACGGCAGCTGAGGCCATGGAGGACACACAGAACCAGGCCCCAGCACCAGGACTCAGCCTCTGGCTGACAGACCTTCCCCGCTATCAGCTGGGGTTGACTGCTCGGGCACATGCCTGGTGCCAGCTACCCTGGGTGGGCTCAGGCCAGCCACCCACGGGTTCTCAGGGACTAGACTCTTCACCCAGGCTCGCTGTAGGATGTGATGGCCACGCACCTGTGTCTTCCATGGCCCTATAAAGTGGGCGTCACCCGCCTCAACTCCTAGAGTAGGTTCCTGGTGGGCCGGCTGGGGTTCCTGAGAAGCCACCAAGCCCCAGCCTCGACTCTACTGAGCTGAGCATGGCCCAGTGTGTCCGGGTAACACCGGCTCCTCTACCCCCACCTAATCAGAGCTTCTGAAGCCACTTCCTGTGTTACCCTCCTGACCAGGCCCTCCTTGACCTGAGTGAGGCCTGGGACATACTACTTTTAACTGCTCGGGGATGACTTTTGCTCTCAGCCGTAGCACGTGTGGAGTGGAGGCAGGGCCTCATGACTCGGACCTCAGGAAAGCCTCAGCACACCTCTGGCCCTCAGCTTCCCCAAACACAGCAGAGTGGCTGGGGCTCCACTGTTGTGAGAACCCTCCTTAGGTGAGTAACATTTTAGGACGCTGATGGGAGATTTGTGTCGCACCAGGCTTCCCTAAAGCTAAGCTGGGGAATCTGGTATCTGGCCATGTGCTCATTTCTGGAAGAAAAACCAGATATTCTGTGTCTGGAACTGCTAAGAGGATTTGGTCTCTGGCCCTGGGACATTTTTTGAGGCCTCAGCCCCCACGCACTGCCCTACCCATTCATGCTAAACCCTGGCCACGCCAGGGCTCATGTGGCTCCCGGGCTTCCGGACACATGGCAGAGCAGGTGGTACGTGTGCGGGGAGGCGCTCACAGGGCACTCCTAGGGGCTGAGGCCGGGCCACATCCTCCAGGCATCTTGGCAGCACAGAGGTCCCAAATCGACCCTGCAAAGTAGACAGGGCACCCGCTCGACAGAGGAGCAAACAGAGGCTCTGAGGGGTCATGTGACTTGCTAAGGGTGGGAGAGAGGCAGGCCCTGGGTATGCACACTGGCCTGGGCCCTCTCTGTAGTGCAGACGCTGCAGAGAACCCCAGTGGAGTGTGTGTGTGGGGGGCAGATCAAAGTACCCAATTACTGCATGGTGTGCGGCAACCGGGGGCCTCAGGGAGACAGTACAGGCAGGGGCAGCAGGTCGCCAAGAAGGAGGCTGGCAGCCAGGCCAGAAGAAGCTGAGCCTGAGCCCCAGGTTCAAATCCCGTGCTGCTTCTGTCCAGCCACAGGAAGGAGGGTGAGGCAGGCCTGTGACAGAGGCCCCTCACAGCACGGGCCTGGGGCAAGACTGGATGGGAGCAGGAGTGCAAAGTGCTGGCAGGACTGTCAGGGTCCTGAAGTGCACAGAAGCCCAGGGGCAGTGGCCACTGCAGCACTGTGAGCATCGTGACCGTAAACCATCTGCGCTCCCTCAATAACCCCGGCAACCACGCTACAAGCTGACTGCTCCCAGGGCAGAGGATACTCACTCTCTGGGGAGCCCAGGCTCGTGACAACGATTAGGGCATTGGCCCTGTGGGTACAGTGAAAGGCACTCAGGACCCGATACCCAAGCCCTCCCCTGGAGGACAGAGACGCCTGCTTCATCCAGGGCTGGAAAGTGAAGGCGAAGCATTTTACAAAGTTACCAGGCAGAGGAACCCAAGCTGGTTCCCTCCCCTGTACTCTCAATAAAATAAATCTTGGCCTGCCTGTGACTGGCAAGAGACCCTATATATTTACATGACAATCGCACCTCATGATCACAAGGCTCTGTGGTTCTGGCAGGCGGCATGTGGTAGAGATGACAGTGGTCCTAGGAGAGTCACTATTTTCCAGTGACTTTTATTGTCCATTATATCCTGGCGTTTACAGGGCTCTGCTCTGGGCCTGGCAGGAATATCGCTCAAGGTGGGGCTGGCAGGGCTGAACATTCTAGCCTTGGTGGTACAGACCCATCCTTCCGCCCAAAGTCTGTGTGTGATACGTAGCACCCAGGGAGCTCCAGGGCCTCCAGTGGGGAGCCCTGGAGGGGTGTCAAGGGACATAAGTATCCACAAAAAGCCAGTGGCTCGTTCTGGGCTGCCCTTCTAGCTCAGGACACTAACTCTGCAGCCCAGGAACCGTGCAACAGGGAGTGTGGGTGTGCACAGAGCCGGCTACCCTCGGCCTATGGGGGCTGTTTTTAAAATATTTCTAGGGGCTGGGCATGGTAGCGCGCACCTATAATCCCAGCACTTGGGAAGCTGAGGCAGGAGAATCGCTGTGAATTTGAGGCTAGCATGAACTGCATAGGGAAATCCTGTCTCAAAAAGATAAAAACATAAAATTTTTCTAGAGATTTTGTGAGACAGCTGATACCACATGCTTGAACTGAGCTATGACAAGAAAATTTTACATTACTAAAAAATGTAAGTTGCTACAAATCTGGGGTTTGGGGCTAGAGAGACGGCTCAGTGGAATAAGTGCTTCCCTGGCAAGTGCAAGGGCCTGAGCTCAATCCCTGTTTCCACCAAAAAAAAATCTGAGGTTTATACAAGCCCTCCCCTCAACTGTTCGCTAAACATTCCCCAGAGCAGGGATGACCCAGGAGGGGTGAATTCCTGGCTTCCTAAGACACCTTCCAGGGGCATTAGGTATGTAAAGTGGACATAAACTCAAACTCAGGGGTGAGCAGGAGGATAAAAGCATCTTCTGGAAGTTTCTCTGGGTAATAAATCTTGGTATAAGTAGGTACTTCATAACTAGTAAGTGTTACCACTCATCTATCTATTTAACACTCACAGAGCACCTGAATAAAAGGCACAAAAATGTCCCCACAGGTGACCGATGACAAATTATTCCTATCTGGGCAGGTCCGGACAGTCCACAGAGGGACTTCAACCTCTGCTGTTACATGGAAGTTTGTGACATCCTACAAAGGCAGCTAGAGCAGGAATGGCTCAGGGGTGAGCAGGAGTAGCCAGAGGGCAGTAAGGGGGAGGGTTAGCCTTGGGACCCACACCTTCTACTCTGGGCCCACTGCGGCACCTGCCTGTGCATCCGATCCCTGGCCAGGCCGCCCCACTACCACGCCACTCAGATGGGGCCCAAGGTCCTGGGTCCTAGTCAGGGCTGCGGCCTTCTTGCCGTGGGTCTTTTTCCTTCGGTGCCTTGGGTACTCATGGGCTCCCCGGGGCCGGCAATCAAGGCTTCCTCCAGGCTGCCTCCAGGCTTCCTGGCCACGCCGGCACCCCCTCTGCCTGTGCGGTGGGGGAGACATGGGCAAGTCAACATCTGCTGTGCCCAGCAGGATGACAGATGAGCCTGGCCTTGGGCAGGAAGGAAGAGAGCAGTGAGGGGGCCATGACTCCTGATCCACAGAGGAGGAAACTGAGGAAGCCCCTCCTGTAGTGTCAAGAGCCCGGAAACTGGCTTCACACCCGAAGCTGGCAGTCTCTGGAGCTGATGGCTGGGTGCCCAGCAGAAACCAGGAAGCCATAGAGCCCTTCGGTTCCAGCGTCCCAGGGGCCCACAGAGGGGATGCTCCTAACCATGCGCTTGAGCACTTCAACAAAATAGGAGTGAGGCAAGGGCGGGCAACCCTGACGACTCAAGTAACCTGTAAAAGCAGGAGGCAGGCGGAAGTGGGAGGCCTTTCTGGGAGGGATTTCACCTCTCAGAAGAATGTGTCACCAGGGTCTGGAGAGTCCATCTCTCAGCTGGCCTGTCCCCGCAGCAATCACAGGCTGCAGGTGGGGCCACCTTCTCATTTCACAGACAGGGGATGGGGAGGAGGGGCTGGTTCCGGGACACACAGCAGGGTCTTAAGCCTTCGAGCCTCCTTGCCAAGAGGTTAATTTGTCTATCTGCATGAGCAGGAGAGGAAGGACCCCACAGAGCTTTTAAAAAGAGAGAGAGAAGGAAAAAAAGAAAGATTGGCTGAATAGCACTGCAGTGAGGCCCCTAGCCAGCCCGAAGAGGCTGCGGACGCTCTGTGCAGTCTGGATTCCTGTGGGCTGAAGGGTCACGCGATTTCCTCTGCAAAAGGCAAGGCTGAAAAAGTCTGGCTGAGGGGGATAAGAAGGGGAGGGAAGTATCCACGAGACTAGGAATCATGAGTTCAGCCCTGGCTGCTTCCCCGGGGAGCTGGAGGAGGCCCTGGCCCCCTCTGGGCCTCAGTTTACTCTTACTTATTCTGCACCAAACCCTATTCTGTAGATGTAAGCAACATTAATCTGTTAGCTCCTGTAGCAGCACATTATTACTCGAGGTTACTATGGGGGGAGCTGGACATAAAGGTAGGTGGCCTGGTACACGTAGAACTCAGGTAGCACAGCTCCAAATCCATGCTCCGAACCTTCAGCCTGCAGGGCTGCTGGCTGGTCCCCAGCATTGTTCTGTCCTCGCAGGCCCAGCACCTGTGGCGTGGAGGCCACAGGTTGGCCAGCAGCCTGTTTCTGGAGAGAATGAACCACCCTGACTGTCTCGCTGCTGCTCTCGTCTGCTGGCTTTTCAGTGAACTCTGGTTTCTTCGGTTCACTTAGCAGCCTTTATAAACCACAGCCCTGAAGCCCTTCAGGAGGCCCTGGGGTCACGGCAGGCCTCAACCTGCCTCTTTGAGCCTTGCTGAGAGTGGTGAATCCAAACAGGAATAGACGACCCCACTGTGATGTCCGTTTTGGAGTTTCACGGTCAGGTCGGCCTCTGGGACTGCAGGAGGGAGACTGCCATTCAGGCATCCAAGAAAGAGAGGGAAAAAAACATCTATTCATAGCCAGACAGAGCTGGCTCTGCGGAAACGATGCTACCGACGTGACAAGTAGCCCAGCTGTGCAAGGGGCTCCCAAAAAGCCTGACCTCGGAGCACCCACGTGGAGGCTCAAAGGCTTGGGTGGTCATCAAGCTTTTAAACTATGCCTGCATGCTTGGCTGCGGGACTCTAGACAGAATGTGGTTCTGACCCAAAACCTGGGCTTGTCTTCCAAAACAGAATTCTTCTGACAACAGACATTTTTTGGTTTAAACAAACAGACTGCTGAGCTCTGCTGTACTCTGATCCCTGGGGTAAGGGATAACATGCCTTGGAGCACCCTGAAGTCATGCCACACACGGCACCATGGATCTGAGCCCACTGGCTCATCCCACGAGGGGGGCACTACCAGCTCCATTTTGAAGATGAGGAAACTGAGGCTCAGAGAGCAAACTACTGCAGCTGGGAGACAGGGGAGGAAGGAATTTAAAATCTGGTGCCAGCTCAGGATGGAAAGCAGAGGGTGAATCCAGGTAAAACCTGCTGCCTGTGAAATGAAAAGGCCCTTCCGGCAGACACACCAATGCAGGGTCCTAGGGGCAGGGCCACTGAGTTGGGGCCCTAGATGCACACATTCTACCCTGCCTAGGTGTGCAGAGAACCAACGGGGCAGCTGGGGAAGGGAGGGCCCGCAACGGCCACATGGCTGGCCTCTGGGCAGTCGGACTCAACAGTCCTGCCTCATCAAAGACACTGGAGCCCATTAACTAGGAATGTCACACCGCATGCCCAGGGAATTCCTGAGCTTCATCCCTAGTGTTTCATCAACATCAACATCAGATGATCACTGTGCAAGCTCTTGCATGTGCACTCCCCCTCCACTCCTGGGCCCCCCACAAAATCCTCTGGGTTAAAGAAGCGGAAACTGAGGCACAGAGCAGAGAAGTGAGGTGCCCAAAGTCATCCACTTATTTGCTCACTCGATCTGCATACGTACAGGGTACCCATCTCCTGGCAGGCAGGGGTGGTGAGTCTGTCCTCCACCAGGCTCTGGGTTTAAAGGTGACAGTCTTAGAAGCCTGGAGCCACGAGCCCTGTGAACACAGCTTTGAGCACCAAAGTGCAGTTGGCCTGGGACCTTGGTAGCCAGTGCCTCCTCGGGGCAGGAAGCAGCTGTGGGCCTGCCCTGAGGAGCATCTAAGGGGCAGGAGCCCCAGACCAAAGGCACAGCATATGCAAAGGCCCAGTGGCCAGGAGGGCTCGGCTGTGAATTGTGAGACTGAGGCTTAGACAAGTGAGGCCTCGGTTCTGTAGAGAAGAGAGGTTCAGGGAATAGGGTCAAAGGATACCAGGACTCTTGCACACGGCTGGCACGAAGTGTAGGATCAGGGCTCCAACTCAGGGCTCCCGACTCCCCTCCCAGTCTCCAGCCAGGACAGGGGAGAAATGCTGACAGAATTCCCTCCTATAGCAGTGTGCCTAACGATCCAGGTCCCAAGGTCTCTCTTATAGCACTGACTACATACCTCCCGTGTCCTGGGCACTCACACGAAGGATTTACAAAAGTTGTCCCAACCTTCTGCTCCCCTCTTGGCCCTCGGTACTCACTCAGCTGAGGCTGGAAAGTCCCTTCTAGCTCATGGGAGGGAGGACAATGTGTGTCTGGCAGGGAGGCCTGTGCTCAACATCACTCAGGCTGAGAGGTGTCAGGATAGGACTCTCGCCTGGAAATGTCAGCCAGAGCCTTTGCCAAAACAGATAAGGGTCCCAGGGGGAACAGAAAGATCTGGGTTCTCTCCTTCCTGCCCACAGGCTTCCCTTTATCTGCAAAGCTGGGCAGGCCTCCCTGACAGGAAGGACCCCTCTCCTGCAGGGCTGGCACTTGTGCTAAGCAGGGAGAGCCTCAGACCCCAGGTGTCCCGGCTAGTATACCAAAGGCCTGAGACTGATTCACTTGCCACCTGTCCTTAGCACCCACACAAGGGTGCCCAGGGTGCCAGAGCCCTGGACTCAGTGACCCTACTCTGCCGAGCCCCTGGGGTTATTCAGTGGGGTGATGTGACCTGCCATGTGGCCCAGCTTGGGCTCTGGGTGCCCTGGTCTCCTCCACAGGATCGCTAGCTGGCTCCCTGCACCCACAGGGCCCAGCCCCCTCACCCTGCTCTGATTGAACAGTGTCAAGCTCCAGTCTACTTCGGACTTGGGAATGTGACTTCACCTCACAGTGGTGGAGATGTGCTCAGCCTTCTGCACAAGGGAGCCTGTGAATTTCGCTCTTTTCCCTGACTGGCTGTGAAGAAAATGATACTCCCATGACGCCGGCCAGGCGTGATCGTGACACCGTGCAGCGTGCCATGCTAATAACCAGTGGATCCGGCAGGTTAGTGTGCTCAGTGCATTTTCAAATTGTAACAGTTTCAGCTTACTGTGGGGTTATTGGGACACAGCCTACAAGGTGAAGGTTTTTTCGGATTTAAAGTTGAGATCAGGGAGGGTGTCTTGGGATGCCTGGAGTCTTTATAGGAAGAGAGCCCAATGAAGACAGAGGCAGAAATCCTAGTGCTGGTGGAACATCATCTTTTTTTTTTTTCTTTTATCTTTTTGAGGCATGGTCTCGCTGTGTAGTTCAGGCTGGCCTTGAACTCACATTATAGCTCAGATTGGCCTCAAAAGTGCACTGATCCTCCTGTCTCAGCCTCCTAAGTGCTAGGATTACAGGGGTGTGCACCACACCTGGCTCATCATCTTTCCTAGGAGAAAGGACACTGGACATTAGAAGGCAGCTCATGTCAGCCCTGACCCAGTCCTGGAGACACAGGGAACTCAAGCCACTGGGCTTGGTTGATTTCATCCTTGCTGGCTGAGGACATGCAGACTGGCGTCCTCCATTCTCCAGAGCAGGTCATCTTAGAAATACAGGGGCTGGCAACATTTTGCCCCTAGCCTTTCAAGGTCAGTGAACACTCAGGACATAGGAGAACCTGTACTGTAACATGTAACTCGGTTGTGTCCCAAATTTTCTGATCAAGGAGATTATGGAGCCATAGAGCAATGTGATCGATGATGTAGAGTGTGCCTAAGGAGAGTCACATGGACAGAAGACATTCTCTCAGGCTTTCACAGAGAGCAAACTGGTCAAACAATGGCCATGATTCATCCACATGGCTGACACTGACAAAAGATCTGCAAACTGTGGTACAGGGTTACAGGGTAAACCCTGAGGGGACTTGATTGACCTTGTCAGATAAAAAACATACATTTTTTTTTGCTATATAGGTCTTGCTTTATCTTGGTCTTAACCATCCAGCAGAAAAGTATAAAAACAAGGTAAATGAAGTAAAGCCATATTAATATGCCAAGCTGTGAAAGGCTCAAGTCAACAACTTCTGCGGATAACCCACTACTATTGTGGACTGTTGGACTGTGTTGAATTATTTTGCTGAATTCACCAACCTATAGAATTTAGATGCCAATGGAATACCCATCTCTGACAGGACTAAACAAAAAAGGGAGTACAAAGGAGGGACTATTTTGTATCTGTATATGCAGAATAGTTAGGATAGATATGCAGCTACTTTCACTTAATTCAATGAGAAGAAAGATTTATACTAACAGCGTTTGGACAGGATATCCTGTCTGCCTCTTGAAAAAGGATAGCCAGTAAGAAGATAACAATGTACAATGTATTAATTATTGAAACTGTCTTATTAATCAGTTTTGAAACTGTAAAAGATAAAATAAAATTTGGAAGCCAAAAAAAAAAAAAAAAATGTAAGGGCTGGGGAGATAGCTCAATAGAATAAGCACTTGCCTGGCAAGCATAAGGTCCCGAGTTCAATCCCCAGTACTGTAAAAGAAAGAGAGAAAGAAGAAGAAAAAGAAATGTGATGTGCACATTCTGGCAAGCACAGGGGTCACTCCGGTTAAGCCCTTCTGGTGTATGGCTGATCCCCCAAACCCAGGGAGGAGGCGTCCCAGGCCATGAATAAAAGGCTGGCAGCTCCTGGTAGAGGGGAAGGAAGATGAGAAGCAAAATGCACAGACGGAACAAGAAACATTGGACTTTCTTGTGAAAAGCAAAGCAAACTGTGAAAGCACGAAATGTGCAGACGTGACGGCCCGGTGACTCCGGCTCTCTTCAGAGTCACCTCATAAACCCGTGTCTGGCCACAGAGTGAGAGGCCAGATGCCTGGTGCTCTAGGAGGAGCTATTGAAACATGCGGCCAGGATGAGCTGTTGACCCAATAGATGATGGTCACTGTCAGCTTCGAGAAGGTCACACCCACCCACCAGGGTCACATCTTCCCCACAGTGAGCCGGGAGGTGTGTCGGAGGGCAGCATGACAAGCTGCCCAGGAATTGAGAGCTCTGCTCCCAGCTTGGGGTGCTCCCGACATGACACAGGGGACAGGAGGGCTCAGGCTGATGGCCGGACCAGGTTGGCCTTGGATGATAAGGGCCCTCGCCATCGTCACCTCCCAGGCCTGAGGCTGGGCTCACCGGGCTCCCCTCCCTCCCGCTCCACACGCCCAGGCAGGGGTAGGGTGGGCCCCGTTCTCAGGGAGCCAGGAAACACACTCTTTTCTGGGCTAAGTGCCCAGATTCCTGCAGCAGTCACAGGACACTTTTTCTGAGCTGCTCCAAAGCCACAAGCGTGGACTAGAAGTTTCTCTGGGCAGCATGAATCTTCAGGACACAGTCTGCTGCACCTGGATCCAGGCTCACGCAAGGGCCCACGCTGACCCTGGAACCAGCATGCGCAGCAACCCTGCCCCTGAGGCATGGCTGGAGGACAGACCTGTGGGCCTCAGTGTCCTTTTGAGCAAATGGGGTTATTTCCTTCCACCATTTGTCAAGGCAGGCACTGTCTGAGGGGCTGGGACACAGAAACAAACAGGTAGGGGAGGAAGATGACACAGACATGCAAGCAGACAGATTTGGTCACTTCGGAACACAGTGAACACACCGAAAAAACTAGCCCAGGAGCCAGTCAGGGTGTACATGCAGGGGACCTGGCCTCACAGTCCACTTAGGCTGTGCTTGGCATGTCATAGACTCAACAGAGACATGTGGCTCTCCCACCCTTCCACTGCACAGATGGAGTGGCCAAAACCAAGAGGATAGTGGGGGCTGGGCGTGGTGACACATGCCTGTAATTCCACCCCTCTGAGAGGCTGAGACAGGAGAGTCTCAAGTTAAAGCCTAGTCTGGGTAACTCAGTAAGAAGATCCTGTAACTCAGAGGGAAGGCTGTGGAATCACCCCCCAAAGAGGGTGGCTGGGCTTGGGGGAGTGGAACAGGTTCCGCTTCATTCTGCAGTCAGTCACCTGCTTATGGGGTGAGTGGGCCGAGTCCAGGGCCCACGGGGACCATGCGTTCAGCCTAAGAGTGAGAAGGACAACTGAGGGAAACCTCGAAGTGACAATGACTCCCTATGACAACTAAGAGGGCTATAGAGTCCCCAGGGATACAGGCCTCTTCCATGTCCCTGGGCCTCCTGCTGTCCCCAGACTGCATTCAGAGGGGACGTGCCTCCACCCGGCCCTCTGCCCGGCACCTCACCAATTCTCTTAATAGTATGTTGTTTTGATACAGCAATATCAGCCACCTTTTAAAAACATATTCACTTATAGCTATTATGCTCTTATCAGAGTACCCATCCACTGGTCTTCATCTTTAAACAACTCAGTTTTTAAAATGAATCTACAACTCAGAGAGGTACATACAGCAGCTTACCCAAGGTCCCACAGCAAGGCTCTGATAGGGCCTGAATGGGTTCCTTTTAATATCACCAGGAGACAGCCCACCAGGTAAAACACGAGGCCCCTACGTGCTTGGGGGCCCAGGTACCTGAAACAGTGGCTCTGGAAAATGTAAGAAATTCTGTGGAACCAATGTGGTAGGTGATAGGTGTCAAATGGGATTGAGGTTGGAGGGTAAGGCAGCCTTAGCAAGAGTGGCTGCTTTATCTGGAAGCCTTAAAGGTTGGTAAGAGAGAGACAATGTGGGCAGACAGGGGTTTTAGGAATGTGCTTCCAGGCCAGATGGAAATCACTTGGCACGGGCGGTGCTGAGACGCTGAGACGGAGGAGTCTGAGAAGCAGTGGGGAGGGCCTGATCCGAGGCCTTCAGCGTCTGGGGCCTGGTGCCAGCCCCGCCCCCTTTCCTGTTGGGTGCTGAGTGCTGGGTGGGAGGCCCCTCACCCCAGCCTCCCTCACAGCTTTCCTGTGAAAAATAAGGCTGACACCTACCGACTCGCTGGGGACAATGTGAGAATAAATGATAAAATATGTAAAGCTCACAGCAGAGGGAAAGAGAAGTGCCACGGATGTGTTACTTGTACTTTCGCTAAATCTGGATCTCTGTGAGTCTCTTCCTCTCCCTTGTTAGAGAGGCTGTCTGGGTGGTAGAGTTCATGGGGTGTCAGTGGCCAGGCCACTGGTCGCCTACTCTAGAGCGCACCTAGGCCGGCTCTCGGGCTTGCTCATCAATCTGCGTGAGCCCCGGTTCCCCTCCGCTTCCTGGTGGACACTGGGACCGATTCCAGCCTTCCCCTATTAACGTGTTGGTCTCCAGCTGTCCGAGAGTCAGCGCTTCAACGACCATCAGCGGGCGCTGTTTACGTGTTGGGATTGGGGTCATAGGGGTACCTTCGGCACAGGACATGGCAGTGGTGTCCGGTGCCCGAGGGTGAGCTGGTTGGCGTCGTCTCCCATGAGCTGCTGCCCTTCCCACAGGTGAGAGGTAACACACGGTAATCCCAGAGGGGCAGGGTTCTGCACATCTGCCAGGCTCAGCTGCACCACGCCACCTGCGCCAACGCCCGGACCTGGGCCTGACTGGGAGGCAGGCAGAATGGTCCCAGGATGAAGGAGAGTACACTACCGAGCCAGCGACTGGCTGGATGGCTTCATGTATCTGGGCTCTGGTCACCTCATGTGCCACTCCAGGCCCCTTGCGGTAGTTAAAGTCACAGGGAACAAAAGTCATTGTAACCTGCAGCCCAACTCTTCCTCCACTCCCTTTCTCAACTAAGGACTTCCCAGGCAGGAGCCCAGACGGCTGCCCCTCCAGTCTCCTGCTAGGCTACCCCATCCCCCTACCATTCAGACATGGTCTGCAGCGATCTCCACCCCCAGCCTTCCCGGGCCACGCCTCTGCCCCAAACACTTCCAGATGCCCATCGCCCCCTGGATGGAGGCCAACCACTGTCTTTTAAAGAACTGGCCATCAGCTGGGTGTGGTGGTGCACGCCTATAATCCCAGTACTCAGGAGGCTGAGGCAGAAGGACTGACGCAAGTTAGAGCCCGGGCTATGCAGTGAGTTCAAGGGCAGTCTGAACCATATAGGCAGAGCCTGTCTTGAAAAGATAAAATAAACATAAAGCATCGGTCATTGCAGGTACAACAGGCACGCGAACCACCATGGCTTGACTGCTCCAGGCAGGTTCCAGCCAGCCAGCTGTCCCGTCCCATTTGCCCTTAGAGGCTGGGGCTTCTGATACAGCCTCTCTGAAACCTTGCTTTAGCTGGAATAAATAGCAGCACCTGGTCAATTGGGTCTCAGGATACAGGGAAGGTCATCCAAGGGAGGGAGACATGGAGAGTCAGAGGGCCTCAGAGCAGGGGTGTGGGGGCTGTGTTCAGGAATCAGAGGCAACTCAAAGTTGGGACATCAGAGGCTGTGGCATTAGAGAAGCAAGAGACAGGACAGGCTGTGCAGAGGATGAGCCCGGCAGGAGTCAGCGGGTGGGCGAGGGCGGCAAGGTAGCTGTCATTGTGGAATGCCCCAGCTGTCCCCTCCTTGGTCACCCCTCAGCACTGTCCTACGAGTGAAGAGTGACCTTCATGTACAACACGAGGACCAGCCAGGTGGTGGGTGACGTGGAGGGGGCAGCTCTGGCCTCAGGACATGTGTGCCCCAAGCTCATCCCTTAAGCTTAAACACGTTCTGAAAACTTCACGGTGGAAGCCCAACCCAGGGCTCTCTCAGGTGGTGGAGCCCCATCAATACTTCCCTCTGGTATCTGTGGAATTTCTACTATGTGCAGGGCTCGGGTCTCACCCACCCAAGTGCACAGTGCAGTGAAGTCTGCTGTTACCTAAACCTGACAGTGCTGAAGGTCAGAGATCAAGTTAAGATTTTCGTTTACTTAAGGTTTTGCCCTTTTCATGTTCACTCTCCTCATTCTTGTGCACACAGCAGACATTGCTAGTCGATCCCACAGTCTCTCAGGCAGGCATGGATAATTTATCAGAGCTAGCACTGAAGATAACAACTACTGCCATCCCTGCAGCAGATGGGCAAGCAGGATGCCTGCAGCAGGAGTAAAGAGATGACACCATGCTGCCCTCCTTCACCCTCTCAGGCCCAGACCCTTGAAATCCTATCTGATCTCCAGATAGGACTCCTAATGCCAGTCGCTGCCCTGGCTGGCATTCTTGTACAACAGTAAAGAGCCTGGGAGCTTGGCACACTTGTAAATGGGATGGCGATGAATGCTGGACAGCTGGACTGCAAGGCCTTGCTCTGCTGATTCCTGGAACACCCAGGAGGATGTTCCTGCTTCCCTGGGGGAAATGGACAGATCAGGGCTCAATTCCCTGGGCCACCATGTATGAGCGATGTGACTTAAAGCAAGTTTCTGTGTTCTCTGGACCTCTGCTTTTTCAGAAGAAAATGGGCCAAAAGACACCCACTCCTTAGAACGTAACCCAATGCTAGCACTGTACAAATTCTGGGTGTCCTCTGTCCCCTGCTCTGCACACAGCAAGGCCAAGATGCACAGGCGCAGTCACAGGCCCTGTCACCAAGCAGCTCATGAAGGAAGCGACCGAGGAGCAGGCCGCAGGTGGGCTGGGCCCCTTTCTTCAAGCCTCAGATGGCCAACATCCAGGAACCCACAGCTGGGAGAGGTTCCTCTCGTGGGTTTGCTCTCTTTGCTTCTTTCCTTCCCCTTCTAAGCAAAACTGCTTGGCGGCCAATCCTGCCTTTGTCCCCAAGGCAGTTCTAAAGGGCCCATCCTATTCTGCAGAAGTGATGGCAGTAATTCCATTAATGGGAAGCAAGACAAATGGTACCCGGTGCCCAAAGTCTACAGGACAAGCCGTCATGGGGGACCGGGGGGAGGGAAGTGTTGTGGGAACTCACCCTCCTTTGGGGCCTTATTAGGTCTTGAAAGAGTCACCACACTCACTAAAACCTGCTTTTGCCAGCAGAAGCCTCGTTTTACAAATATACAGCAACAAAAAACAAACATAAATGGGAAGAAAGCCCTGAAGACCATGCTCCCCGGCTGCAGTGAGGGGGCAGACAGTGCGGGTCTGGGATCTTCAGCCTCCCCGACTCCCACCTGAAATAAATGGGCCTAAACGCCAGCTCACCTCAGTGCACCCTCCCTTGCTGTTCAAGGACTGCTCATTACAGAGGGATGGGACAGCTCTAAAAGATGGTGTCTGTTCCATTGCCCTCGCTGTCAGCCCCAGGAGGGGCTGGACATGGGCTCCTCTCCAGAAGCCACTGTCATGGATGGCCTTTAGACTTCTCCTGTCCTGAAAATCGGTGGCACCTTGAGGGCGTTCTCACTGTGGGGTGGGTGCCCACTTGCACAATGATGCAAAGGGCACACTCCCGCTGTTCCTCATTTGTGCTAAAGCTACTGCATTATTTCTCTGCCCTCGGGTTGTCCAAATACAAATTGAAGGTGGAAGCTGAAATTGGGGGCAGCTGTGGGTGATGGAGACAGAGAAGTAGAGTTGGGCCACCCAAGGGCTGTGACCCAGCAAGCCATGGGACCTCTCTGGGCTCCAGCTTCCTCAACCAGGTGTGAGGCCAACTCCATCAACCTGAGAGCTTGCTCAATGCAGGCCCAGCCACTCTGAACACCCGTGGCTGGCTCTGCTCTTCCAAGCACCCAGCACCATGCTGACACACGGGAAAAACGCACTGCTTTGAGCAGAACCTGTGGCTTTCTACTGACCACGGTAACAAAGACATCCATCTGCACCAGAGGTCAGTGGTTCAAGGACTGCACTCTAGGGTTCAAATCCTAGCTTGGCTGTGGACTTCCTATGTGCTGTTGAACAACTAACCTTGCCTTGCCCAGCCATGCTTTCCTACTTTGCAGAGTGGAACTTGTAGGACCTGCCTCCTATGGGCTCCACGAGGTCTCAATGAGATTGTACACAGCCATCTTGGCCCAGGATAGCCCCTGGGGCCAGCACACTGGCAATTCGTGGGAGAGCATAGGAAAAACCCCACATTCCGACTGGGAAAACCATTTTCTCATAGACATTCAAGAAAAAAGTCTCATAGTATCCCTGGGAGAGCTGGGACCTTAAACACAGGCAGGATGCTCTGTCCCCAGGAGAAAGACAGAGGGGACTCTATTCCAAGGGCAGTTGGGGACACCACACTGCCCCATGCTGCTGTTCCTTACTGGTGCCCAAACAAGCATGGCTTTCCCAGATGCATATCCGCTGCTCTCTGGCCAGTAACCCTGACTCATCCTTGTTTATGAGCCAGAATGCCAGCTCCAGGGGGCAGGACTTTGTCCCCGCACCTCATTACTAGGTCTCCCTGCGGTGCGTGGCTCATTCAGATAAATGAATGACTAAATTAGGGGGCAGAGGTGAAGTGCAAGGAAAGGCAGCTCAGATCTGAGTAGCCTCCCCATGTCTCAGCCTGGGGCAGTACTCCAGAGGGCCACGGGGCCACCAAGCTCCTATCAACACCCCATACACATCACTGACTGTGAGTACAGTAACAGTCACCGACTGCTGAATGCCAGCGCTGGCCCTGGCACACGAGAAGGCCACATGCTTGCTTATCCGCTACTTCATAAAAATTCCCTGAGATGGGCCGGTGTGACTCCAAGCTCCACAAGTGAGAAACTGAGGCCTGTGGTGACAAGACCAGGGGACACAGTGGGCAAAGGCAAAGGTGTGTGTTGCTCCCAGGTTGGTCTGACTCACCCCCTCCCTCTGGGCATGAGAAGGGCTGCAGAGCAGGCCGGATCTCACAGGAGAAAATGGAGCTGCAGCCCCCTGGCCTGCCCCCACCCCACCCAGCACCCCCTAGGGGGCAGAAGATCCAGCCCGGCAAGGATTACAGCCACCCAGATATGCCTGGCTGCATAAAGAGCACTGGCTTTGGGGTCAGCTGGGTCTAAGTTCAAGCCTGTTTCCAAACCATGTGGCTTTCAGGATTGGGTGCAGTGGTGTCTTTTCAGGCAGCTTGGTTATCCTCATCTGAAAAATGGAGTCAGCCCAAAGTTGTCATGAGAACGAAGCAAGGAAATAGGAAGTAGCTGGCTAGCTCTGTGATGCAGAGCAGGTCATGAGTGAGCAAACTTTTGTTCCCACCAGAGCCTTCCTGTGGTTGCCCCAATTTCAGAGCTGGGAACAGCTGGATGAATCCAAGCTCCCCATTTTCTCTGATCTCTGAGGCACCAGATACATGGCACTTTCCTGAGCTAGCAGGTCAGTAGACTTGTCATCTGATCTCTGACCCTTGTCACTGCACGATAGGAGGTTTGAAGGAATGGGCTTATCGGTGCAGCAATAACTGGCCACAAGGTAATGGGCCAGGTCCACAGGGCGTCCCTGGCATGAGAGGACCAGGATGCGGAGGTTCTTGACAGGGTGCCCTGGGCCAGCAGTCTGCAGACAGCGCCTCAGAGCACAGTTCTCTCTTGCATTAATAGCTGGCCTCAGTCCTTACTCTGATGGATATGGATGTGTGGGTGACAGGCCTTCTGCAGGAGCAAGTCACATCAGGCCTGCCTTCTGAAGGAGCGTGCATGCAGTCGTTGTGATGTACCCAGGTCCTGACATTCCATGAGTGCTGAATGTGCAGGTTTGAGTGAACTGTAGTTGGAAACACAGAGCCTGTGCTGGGGTTCAGAGCCTCGCCCTCAGCTGCTCCCTTCTCCCTCCCAGGAGCCTGGGTCCAGTGTGGGAGGGTTAGGGTGAGGTACATCCTCTCAAGAGGTCATGGAATGGGGCCCTACAAACACCTGTACTCACCCTGAGTGCCCCTGTGCCCAAGGGAGTGTGACACTAACAAAACACAAGGAGGTAGGTGGAGAGAGAGATGGCAAAGGAAAGGAAAAGCTTTGCTTCCTATTCCTTTCTGCTTCTGGAACAGGAGGACTGGCGGTCGCATTGGCACTGGGTCCCACCAATGTCACAGTGGTCTTGCCTTCCACCTCCCTTGGGACCCCCGACCCCTAAGGCTCTGCATTTGGAAGTGGAAGACACCACTAGGTCTGCAGCCGCGCCTGCCTGAGAGGCAGGCCTCATTCACTGAACGGAAGTGTGGGCCTTAACTGCTGCCCGTGTGCCAGGCCCTGCGCCAGGTGCTGCGGATGTGACGCGCAACCTCCTTGTGCCTCTGTGAGCAGCAGGGAAGCAGCAGGAAAGATGGGAGTCAGTCAGGGCCTAGCACCTAGCACACCCCACAGGTGGCACCAAGCGATGGCCACCACAGAGGGCACACTCCGGTGGCTCTGGGAAGGAAGAGATTCCAGCATTAACCTGGGGATGAAGGAGGCTTCCTCTGGAAAGGGGGGATTCCTCGGCCTCACTGGCTAGCCTCTCGCTCCATCCCTGCCAGGGGCCTACAGGGAGTGGGTGAGGCTGAGGCTGGGGACCCAGGTACTTCTGGGGGACAGTCTGCCATGAATTCCCTTCATGACTGCAGAACGGCAGGAACCAGTGTTTCACACGCCGGCCACTGATCCATGACAGCTTTCCCTGCTGCTTGCCACACCATGGAGGGAACAACCCCTCCTGGGCCGGATGCCATTCTTGGAGTTTCTATTCTGGCCTGACATTTTACAGACATGGCCCTTCTTTGCTGTGATTTAGATGGCTCAGTTAGTGTGGAGCAAGAGGTGCTCCAGGCAGGGTGCGGGACCTCTGGGAGGAGACCCATCACGCATAGAGCAGAGCGTGATGAAGAGCTTAAGCCACACAGCTGGGTCGCACTGGGCTAGATCCTGGGCCACTCAATAGCTGTGGGGCCTTGGGGAAGATGCTGGGTCTCGGGCCTCAGTCTCCCACCTGTAACTTGGCATTCCTAACAGTTCTGTGTTCTTGATGATCCTGGGATGATGAAGCGAAACGATGTCGGGGGGTGTGGCACACAGCAAGCGCTCAGGAAATGCCAGCCATGGGACACACGCCCCATAGCCCCACAGCATCACACAAACAACCCTGGCACCACACAATGCCACTCGGGATCGAGAGACTCTGCTCCCTCCTTTCTAGCATCTGCCGCGACTCTGCTCCCAGACACCCCTCCCCCCATTGTCAGGTCGAATCAGCCCATAAATATTTAAACAACATGTCATCAGATTATTATAACATATGATCTATAGCACTGATGTGCTGCAGTTCTGTGCATTTGGGCTTCATTTTCAGAAGATCGAGACATAAAATATTTATGTATTTAGCCAACCACGAGATCTCACATTCTGTCTCACAATGCTGGGTGGTGGTGAGGCGCTGAACTGCGACGTGACGTGTGAAGGGGATGCCTGCTTCTCACGCTGCTTCCTGGGGCATCTGGATGGCTTCAGGTTCTTTCTGGGTATGTCACCACATGGCCTGTGGGGTTTGTCACAGCAAACACAGGCCAGGACAGAAAGAACTCACCATACCACTACGGCTCCTGCCCATTTTTATGAGTGTCTCCCTGGACGTGCACATAGTAGGTGTTCAGTGAAGGTTACCTAATGTAGTCAAAGGATTCACTTAAGCCTGTGGCACTACCCAAGCGGCAGGCATGAGGCAGGGACTCAGTCGCATTTCTGTCTTGTTCCCTCTTGCCCTCAGCACCCTGTACCAAGCCAGGCACACAGTGAGGCCCGGAGAACACAGATAGACGGGCAGCAACCAAAGGAACAACCATATATAAAGATGTGACCAGATAAAAAGCTTACTCAGCTCCTAAATTAATGAAGAATAATGACTTTCTATCTGCTTGTCCGAATTAAGCTGCATAAGACCCTCGGCCTGAGAGATACAGGCTCTCCCTAACCTACACTGGGCAGGCAAACAGCTTTTCTGCATAATTGAATATCTCAGTTGCTAACATTAGCACATCGGAGTGATCATACGTCCTAGTTTTAGCAGTGTGCAATCTCAAGGCTGCTGCCCTGCAGGTTGTTTGAGCATCCAGGAATTTCACAGACACACACCAGTGACCAAAAGGGATCTTCCCACTCTCCTATTCCCAAAGGGCACTGAAATACTTTCACAGATCACTGCTCTGGGGGACCTACGAGGGCAGCATTAGCCGGTGCCTAACCTATAAATGATCAATGTCTGCAGATATGGGATACCGCCAAAGTGTGCCCACAGGAAAGCAGCCGGCCTAGAGTGGAAGGATTTCCTTCGCATGACTCTCCAAGAAGGCAGAGCAGGACCGCGGTTGGCGCCTGCTTTTCCCAGGGGCCAGCCTGGGCCGGGCATGCAGAGGTGCTCAGTGGCCCTCGCTGGGGAGCACGAGAACCTGTCAACCTCACACATGCTGGTGATCCTTGTGGCCCAGGGTAGCCACGGCACCCACTACCCAACACCCTGTAGAGAAAACCACAGGACCAGGACCAATGCCATGCTGTGTCACCTCTGGGCTGGTTCCGAGAGGATGCAGTCTCCACCCTCGTCCCCAGCCTCTGCAGAGACCAACAGGGGACAATCCTCATTTCCTCCTGGGCTTGCTGAGGAGGCTGGCATTTCAAACAAACACAAAAGGCTGCTAAAATTCCTGGAGAAGGCGAACAAAGGAAATGCACTTGCACCGACTCAGTGTACACGGGGTCCCGCTGTAACAGAGTCCAGCCGGACTCTGCTGGACCTGCCAAGCCCTGGGGCTGGGCTCCCCTCCTCGCTCCCTGTCTGCTGCCATGTGGTGCCCAGGGATCCTGCCATCGGGCTCCAACCTGGTGGCCCTCCGATGTCACACCAACAAGGGTGTCATTTTCTCTCCCAGTGCTGATTTCCCTGTCCCTTGGAGAAAAATTCTGAAATCTGCACGTCTGCCGAACAGCACAATATGTGACTGGAGGGCTTTGTCCCCTCCCCTTCCCCAAGCAAGCCCACAAAAGATAAGCCCTCTAACTCACATAGCATGCTGGCCAGGAAATGCAGCTTTAGGGCTAGGTGTGTGCTTTGTGGGAGAGCACTGACTCTGGGTGCAATCCCTAGCGCCTTAAAAACAAGCAGCTTTAATGCATGGTACCAAGCATTATGGATGTCTCCCTGGATTTGCACATACCAGGGCTTCAATAAATGTTGCCCAGGTAATAAAAAGCCCCCCCCCCCCGACACTAAGGGCCATCTCTGCAGAGAATGGACACAGGAAGGAGACCTTGGGACTCTTCAGGGCAAGTCCCTCTCAGCTTAGGTTCTTCCACCTAGGGGTCAGGATCCCTTATCTGAAATGCTTGCAGCTAAAGTTGTTTCAAATTCCAGAGTTATTTGGATTTTGGAAAAATTTGCACAGACTTTCAAAATCTGAACATCTGAAATGTTCTAAAATATGAAATTTTTGAGAGTCCCACCATCACACTGGTGCTCAAAGAATTCCAGATAATCAACAGGCTTCTACTGTGTGCCCGGCACAGGGTGGGCCCTGGCAACCTCTGTCCTCAACCATTGGACATAAGGACCGAGCACGGGGAAGTCAAGAGTTGGTTTCCTCATCCACAAAACAGGCCTAGCAGTACCACACCATGGAGACCAGGACACGACACAGGGTGCGCCCTGGCCACAGAGGAGCGAGCCACTGAGAGGATCCGGGTCCCAAAGACGCCTTCAGCAAAGCACTCACACGCACCTACAAAGGGGGTCGTGACATGACTCCTGTCCCCACCAGGTGCTGAGAGGCCAAGGGGCAGGGCCATCAGAGGACCCCTGTGTCAGCCAGGCCTTCGTAAGATGCTAAGTTGCCCAGGCTGGACTTGAACCTGAAACCCTCCTGTCCCAGCCTCCCAGAGTGCTGAGATTGCGTCGGAGGTACTTCCTGAGTGAGCAGAGGTGCCTCGCACAGGCACGCAGGGAGCCCTGGCTGGAGGGGAGTCTACTTGGCACACTGACAATGACAGTGTTTTACCCACAAACCTGGCCCAGAGGCCAGGACACCCTGGCCTGAAAGTTAGGACAGCAATCAGGAATGACGTCTCAGAGCAGCTACAGGTATAGGTGAGGTGTTAAGCTGGTCACGGTCTCTCTCTCTTCCTTAGTGTCCCCAGCTGGAAAATGGGAAACTTTTGTGGCTTCTTTTTTCTATAACCATCAGAATCCTTTTTGTTCTCCTCCCATAACATAGAATTTATTATTATTTTGGTGCTGCTAGGGATTGGACCCCCAGGCCTCACCCATGGTAAGCATGTGCTCTACCATGAAGCAATACCCCATCCCAAGGGCTGGTGAGATAGCTCAATGAACTAAGCACTTGCTTAGGCAAGTGCAGGGACTGGGGTTTGATCCCCGGTACTGCATGCTGCACTAGCCCTGCCCCAGGTGCTCTGAGCCCACCATCAAGTCCAGGCACGGTGACGCACGCCTGTAGTCCAGTGCTGGAGAGGCTGACAACAGGAGGATCGCTTTGAGTTCGAACTTCATAGTGAGACCCTATACCAAAGTCATAAAAAAGCCACCCTAGATTAACAATGTCACACTGATATATTCACAGTGCTGTGCACCCCATCACCTCACCTTATTGCAAGGGTCTCATCACCCTGAAAGGAAATCTGCACCCTTTGGCGCCTTATTCTCCCTGCTTCTGGTCCTGGGCACCGTCGATCCACCTCTGTCTCTAGCGGCTTCTCTATTCTGGAGATTTCCCATGAGCACCTTTGCCTACAGTGACTCCTAGACAAACCTCTTTATGGAAGCAGGTGACCTGGGAGCAGGCTGGCTTTCTGTCCTCCTCCACAGAGCTCACATCCCTTATCCTCAGTGGCCTTTTAGGACAGGCTTTGTTTCTAGGCCTCTTAGAATTTTATTCCTATACAGGCATGGTAGCACAATACCTGTAACCCTCGCACTCAGGAGGCCGAGGCAGGAGGGTCACTGTGAGTTGGAGTCCAGCCTGAACTACATAACAAGAACTACCATCTCAAAAACACCCCCCGCAAAAAGAAACAATAGAATTCTATTTCCAAAGTTAGATTTCTCAGGCAAATCACCCCAAACGGTGCCTAAGAATGGAGGGTAAGGGTACGACGGCCCATTTTCCCAGTGAGCAGTGGAGTCTGGGCCCATGTGGGACCCTCGTGTGAGGTGTGGAGGTGCCCAGACCCTGCTGCCCTCTCCTTGCCACATAAGCCAGGCCAGCAGGAGTGGCCACTTCTGGGGGACAAGGGACTCTCCTCTCTGTCAGGGAGGGCTGGCCTGAGGGAGCGCCAAACAGCTAAGCCCTAAACACAACGGACTCACTCGGGCCTTGTAGTGTGGGCCTCTGAGGACTCTGATGGGGACATGAGGGACAGGTCGTGCTGCCCCACTGCCTGCGCAGGCCTGTGACGGCTGCTTCTGTCAGTGCAGGCTCAGTCCCAGCCGCGTTGTGTAAATAATTAACAAAACATCTGCCCGCTTCGGAACACACCACGCCAATACAGCTCCAGGGCCTCCCGGACCTTCCAATCTGTGCCAGAACTTGGGGGTTTCACTGTCCTGGCCTTGCAGGGGGTGGGATTTCAAACATTTTCTAGAGACACCACAGGGTCCATGGTGTTTAGATCCTGATCCTTTCCAAACAGCCACTGTCTCCATTCCATAACTTTGGAGTAGTCTTTCAAAGGCAGCCGGAGGGGTCCTTGGCACCCCATCCTCCACCCCTGTCGGGGCCTCCCCAGAACGCTAGAGGGTTCCTGGCAAAGAGCTGACCTTACTTGTCTTGCAATCCACACAGGGTCTTAGTAACAAAATCCTCTCCACATCACTTCAGTACTAAAGAGGCCCTCATCACCTCGCTTGGTCCCACTCCACAACTGCCTGAGATCATAAAATTGTCCATTTTCTAGACAGGGAAACTGAGGCTGGACAGAGTGAGTGACTTATTCATGATTGGCAGGCCTGGAGGAAGAGCTCAAATCTCACCCATTGATGCTGAGGTTCAAGTTCTTAATGTGATGTAAGTGCTCCCCAGCCTGGGGGGGCCTCAGTTTCCTTCTGTAAAAAGGGCAAATGGGATAGATGGCGAATCTAAAAGCTCACATTATATAAATGTCAATGTTGTGTCTTCTGTTTTTTGGAATATTGTTTTTGAGACAGTCTCACTATGCAGCCTAGCCTGGCCTTGAACTCACAGAGAACTTCCCACCTCTTCCAGCCTCAACTTCCAGGGCGCTGGGATCACAGGGTGCACTGCCACGTCCCGCCTATGCCAGAGGGCTTCTCCTGCCCCACTTCACTGCTTGGCACTCATCCATGCATTGTACACCCACCAACTCCTCACTGAAGCTTGGACAGATCAGCACCGAGGGTCACTGGTCCAGTAACTGCCCCCTCCTTTGTAAGCCTCTTTCCACAAACGCTGCTTTCAAAGGATCTGAGCACAAGGAACAGAGCTGGCAGGCGCTGGCAAAGGGGCCAACAACAAATTCCAACTCTGGAGCCAGGGCACCTCTGAAGGTCTAAAGGAGGAACCCCAGCAGCCTGATGCAACTGGGGGACAGGGTGGGGGCAGGCCTTTCAATGGGTCTCTGTCCACCAGGGCCAGGCTGATTTTGAAGTGTGAGGGTTAACGAGTTTGGGGAAAAGGCAGGCTGCAGGCGGCTTCCCTCCCCTCCCCAGTCAGAATTCCTTCACACTCTATGGAATTCCTACACAAAGCCCCTTTTTTTCCCTGCTCTGAGGTCACCATCACACAGATGTCTAAGAGAAGGAAAGAACAGCTCCATGTGAATCAAGGCTGCTGGAACTGAATGTATTTCAGACCCTCGCAGCTCCACCTTCAATTCCAACACCCCCTTGACCCCACTTGTGCCCAGCTCCAGCAACTGGGGTCCAGGCTGTGAGCCTGCCAGGTGGAAGCCCAGAGCCTGGGTAGACCAGTGCGCCGGCCACCGAGCCACACAAGAAGTCTGTGGAAAAATCCAGAATTGGAGGCAGCAGTGCTGCCTGTGTACGTGGGTCTGTTCTCACACAAGCAAGTCCCACTAAGAGGAACAATACCAAAATGCTAGATCACACTCTCAATGCTGGTTCCCAGCGTCAACATCGCAGGAAATGACCCCCAGACTGTAATGTGTCCCAATACTGTCTCTGTCTGGTCATGGGGGTGGAGAAGGCCACTAGTGTAATACTAGTTTGGCCAAAGGACGGGCTGTGTATGATACCCAGCACAGACAGGACTGGGTGACGCTGCCGGCCTGTTTTTCTTTGTGTGTGTGTGTGTGTGTGTGTGTGTGTGTGTGTATGTGTGTGTGCAGGGTCTCACTGTGCAGCCCACACTCATAATTATCCTCCTGATTTCTGCCTCTCTAGTGCTGGGATTACAGGCACACGTCAGTGCACCCGAAGGCAGGGCCAGCGTAGTAAGTGCGCTTACCTAAGCAAGCACTTAGTCGGCTGAGCTATATTGCCAGCCTTTGGTTTTTAATTAACTAATATTTTCCTTAAAAACTATCTTGCCATTACCCAGAAGTCAGAAGTAAGAAGTCACCAAGGCCTGTCATAGTCACTACACCTGGCTGTCCCTTGCCTGCTCACTTCAGAGCCTTCTGTGGACAGGACCATCCCTCAGGCCAAGGCACCCCAGAGCTCTGGTCCCCAAGGGACAGCCTGGGAAACTTCCAAGGCCTGGCCTATCTACTTCACTTCCTAACAATGACGTCAGCAAAAAGAAAAAAGATTAAAATGTAGCAAGAAGGACTATTTTTACCTCCCCAAATCACAGGCCAGACGGGAGAGAAATCCATCAATGCCAGAAATGTGGCTGAGCTTTTGCGCAAGATCTATTATTTCACACCTTAAATTAATGCATCTCAAAGCAATTTGCAAATGTTCACCAATATGCAGAGAAGACATGGAAGACAGAGAAAAGCCTTTCCTCTTGAACACCAAAGGGCGCTTGGTGGGGGCACAGCGGAACCCAGGCTGCTCTAGTGCTCCTCTCTAAAGTATAGCTCAGGAACCGGACCTCAGAAGCTGAGATGGAAATGGAAATAACCTAGGGCCGGGGCCCAGGACAGAAATGAAAAGGGACAAGCCTTTATAGAACCGATGGTGTTGCCAGTTCTTAGAACAGAATGTAGCCCTGGCTAAGACTGCCATCCCCAGGAGGCTGAGCTCTTCCTGGGTCAGCATCCGGCTTCATCCCACACAAGCCTGTGGGTGCCAACCTGTGTCTAATCTTGGGTCATTCAGAGGGCCCCCCTCCCCCTCCCATGTTTGGTCCAACTATGGAAGAGGAAGGAAATATTATTCTCTTTTTGACAATTGTTTTGACACTTCCCTTATGAAACATGGCACTTGGAAAAGAAAAAAATGTGAAGGGCAGCCCCTTCTCTCTGGTAGCTCTGGCCCTGGACACTGGCCATGTGCACCAGAGGTTAGGAGAGTGGGCAAAGAAGCCTGCGTTGCCTTGGGAAGACCAAGCTAGAAGGCTGGTGCTCCACCAGCTTGCAGTACGCTGGAGAATCTCACAAGCACTTCAGTCCTGGAGTCCCAGGTGTGGGTTAGAATCCTGACTTTGCCATTTCCCAGTTTCTGGCTCTGCCCACATTACTTAACCTAGCAAACTTTCAAGTTCAGTGGGAATGCTATGGGCTCTACTCAGACAAACTTGAGTTCAAATCCAGAGGCTAGTGGACAGCACATGACCTGAGATGTCTCATGGAATCTCTCACTTTCTTCATCTGTAAACCAGGCAGCATTAGTTCCTATCTCACAGTGTTGGTGAGTAGATGGAGATAAATCACTTCAAGCTATGAGCACCACGCTCATAGACTTATCCATAGTAAGTGGGGGCCCCATGGTCATAGCGTCACTCTGGTAAGATTATGTAAATCTGTTCATCTCCACCAGCCTCAGTTTTCTCATCTGTAAAATGGAGAGAATACTTGCTAGCTCATGGTGAGAACTGAATGAATGTGTGCGAAAGCCTTTGGCACCCCAGCTATGCACCTTAGAAGTCAAATATCATGTCCTGGGTGTTATGGAAACAGCAAGAGTTGCAAAGCCACACTGGTGGCCCAGGGTTCTGCCACCATTCCCCTATCGACTCTGACGGGGCACCAGCTTGGCCTCTCTGTGCCTTTTTGCAGTTGTACTTAAAACCAAAGCCACTTTCTGCAGCAAAAGCTTTCTTGGGGGGAGTGAGACCCCCCCTCAAGAAAAGCACAAAGGAGGCACTCAACAAATGTATCTCTTCCCCCACTCAATCCCACCTGAAACACCCCCGCAGGGCCAGGAACTCCGCTTCTGGAAAGCTGAACAGGTTTACCTTTGGATCAACCTGGACACTGAATAACTTTTGTGAGCTGATTCCCGTGGAGATAGAAACTACTTTTTAGTTATTTCTGAAGCAGACAGGACAGCAAAGGCTGACAAACCATAGGGACCATTTTAAATCCTAGGCCTTTTCTTCTGGGAAGTTAGGCAAGAACCTTCCCAAATGTTTGCTGTGGGGCTCTCTGCCAGGGAGTGACTCATTCCAGGCTCCCCACAGGCGTATTTTATTTGGGGGTGGGGGATCCCGGAGGGTCTGGCCTTAGTGGAGGAGGGGAAGGCAGCATTTCCAGCAAACCAGAAGGTGTTTTTTGGGGGGGGCGGGGAACAAAAAGAAAAAGAATTTTCCTTCCAGGTTTTGTTTGCTAAAAGGCAGCATCCAAAGTTCAAGCTTAAGTCCCCACATTGGGAGCGCCTCCAAACAGGCTCTGCGCCCTTTCAATGAAATTCTTATTCCTTTAAATGTGTCTTGAAAGTTTCCCTGCACGCACAAAAAACTCCTACAACGGGACGACATTTTCCCTCAGAAAGGCAAGCTCACTTCTCAACATAGGAGAGAGAGAGGGTGCTCTCAAATTTCTAAAGTTTGTCTTACAGCAACTGAGACTTCTGACTGCAAAGATTATCAACATTTATAAAGTACAAACGTGCACACACACACACACACACACACACACACACACACACAAACCTGTCAGTCAAAACTATAAGGACAGCTCTTGAAGGAAGTGTTCCCAGCTTGCTAGGACCAGTGTTACTGTTTTGGGGGGCTCACGTTTGGAGCTCAAGCACAAATAAATCAGACCAAATGAACCACGTAGCAGTACTGACTGAGAAAAATCCCAACATAGAGACAAGCATCTGAGGGCCCCTATTTTCTAGGACACCCCCACACACCTGGGGACATTGTCAAAATTTGGCCTGGCTACTGTGAGCCAGAAACAAAGCCAGGGAATCCAGAGAGCATTTAGGAAAAATGAATACAAGGCTTCTGGTGCCCTGGGAGGTGCCCACCTCTGCCCTACATCCTCCAGCCTATGTGGCCTCTTGGAGGGTCCCTGCCAAGGCCTGGCTCCAACGTTTGCCTGGGTACCAGGCCCAGCCAGGATCTGGGAGTCACCAAATCAGGATGTGTACCCTCCCTGCGCCCTCCTCGGCCCTGCTGTTCTTCATGGGTTCCCTGGCATCAAGGCAGGCAGCAAGGCACATCACACCCATTTGGCCTGGTGGGGTCAAAGTGGATGGGTGGTGTGGGGCTCGGCCTGCATCATAAACACACTGTCTCATTCCTGAATACAAACAACACACTCATAAACACATATGCACACTTTAGCACTCGCAGACTCACACATATGCACGCGGTCACTTAGGAACACCCAGACACGTGGGCACACAGACTCCCGGAGGTCCACGCTCGGTCAGGCTCTGAGCGCACACCGTGGCCCACAGTAAACACGCGGCGTGACGCTAAACTCGGACTAGGCCGGTGTCCCGGGATATACTACCCGATCCTCCACCCCGAGGTGCGCGCGCGCGCCGCACAACACACACCCGGGACCGAGGGACACGCGCCCACGCGCGCGCCGAACGCGCCCCGCTCCCACCAGCACCCCAGCACTGCGCGGCCCCGCGGCGGTCGGGCGCGCGCCCACGCGCCCACACAAGGCCCGGCCGTGGGGAGCCGGCCCCGCGACCCCCTCCCAGGCTCGCGCGGCCCTGGCCCCGGCCACTCACCGGCGGGCGGCGGAATCGGCTGGGGCGAGAGCACCGGGCGCAGACAGCGGGCGCCGGCCCAGCGGGTCCCACACTAGTTGGCGACTCGACTCCGCCGGGTTCCGCCGCCGCCGCCGCCGCCGCCTGCGCGCGCCCGCTCCCGCCCCGCCCCTCCCCGCCGCGGGGCCGCGCCGCCCCCTGCGCTCGTGCGCGCGGCCGCCACGCAGGCTGGGGGGGGCACCTGGCTGAGAGCTCCCACCGGGACCCTCCCCTGGCGCCGCACTTGTGGGACACCGAGCGATCGACTCAGCCAGGTTCCCCCACCCCCATTTCACAGTGGGGAGACTGAGGCACACTGCAAGTCCGGGCCAGCAACCCGCCCCTCCCTTGGCTC
>PVKA01007581.1:0-77133 GCA_004027165.1 Ctenomys sociabilis | reverse complement strand
GTATATGAAGTGACTCAGAATTATGTATTTTTATTTTGTGTTTAAGATAACAAAAATGACAATTTCATCAAATTTAATCAATAATTTTCCTGTGTATGATACACTAACCAATGTTGTAATCTGGAAAAAAAAATTCTTCTGGTTCAAAGCTTCCTGATATTTTCTTTTAGAAAATATATACTGATATTTAATGGTAAAGTAGCCAATAAAAATATGCATTAATCCAACAGTGGGCATACAACTATATTGAGGATCACTGAAAGAAGTGCAATAAATTCTGGCTTTTAGAAGTCAAAAAAGAGAGATAAGAAAACTAGAAGAGCTATAACAGTTGACTTAGTGATCAGATCTATGGAAGAAGATTCATTTTATCAAACAACAAAATTACCACCTATGCCTCTATGACAGTCCCAGAAACATTTCCCACTGTGTCATCTACTGTAGCAATGAAACCGACATGGACACTCACTTAAAATTCTCTTCTCATGTACTGTGAATATAAAGGTTAACTTTCTGTCTCTTTTTCTTAGATGGAATTGCTATGGCAATCTGTGTCACTGCAAGGAAAGTCATTTAACATTCCATGTGAAACCCAATCCTTTTGGAATTATGGTGCAGGGTCAAATTACAGTGCTGGGGTTGCAACACTGAAGCACTCTTAATTTCTAGGTCACCCAACGGAGACAAATTTTCCTGAAGAGTCACTCTGAGCAAGTAGTTAGAGTGAATAAGGAATAAATTATGAAAGGATTAAGTCCCTTAGCAAGTGTGTTGCTATTGCCACACAATTTGGTTCTTCCTGGTTGCTACAGATACTCATACCAGAATTAGGCCCTACGACTTTCAGATACTAAGCAATGCTCAGCTTTTGGAAGTCTGTCAGTGGCTAGAAGCATGCCCAACAGCTCTGCTGCTCATAGTACAAGAATGACTTCTATGCTTAGGTGGATTCTTTTGCACCCCAAGTCACACAGAAGTCATATGAAGAGATCCAGGCAGACACTGCATACTCAGAAATTTTGCATTAGGGCTGAACTCCCATGTTTAGGAATCCAAATCTTCTCCAAGAGGCTGAAAGGAAACCTGTAATATCTTGAGTTGCACATCATCTTTATGTTGCTTCATGAGCATATAGGACATTATCAAAGCAATGTGCACTCAGACATTTCTGAATAAAATAATCTCAAACTAAGATACAATGTACACAGAATGTAAGAAAGCCATCACGATTAACTTCTGACACACTATTTCTAGTGTATCAATGCAGTGTTCAAGGATCAAACACAATTGTATTCTTCTGAAAATTTTTTCATAAATCTACCATGTATGTCTATTTTCATCCTTCAAAGTAGTCTGCATTTCTCTGTGTATATGTATGTGTGTGTGTGTGTGTGTGTGTATGTGTGTTAAAGATTGGTGTTTTTCCCCCTGTCTTTGCATTTCTTCTCATTTTTTTCTGTGAGAACTGAAAGTTTCTTAGTAGCATGAACTGTGTCACATGCAACCTTGTGGTTCTTATAGGAGCTGATCTATTTTTATCCAACTCTTGTATTTTTTCTTTTTCCAGAAAATGTTTTGTTAATGCAGTGTCACATGAAATTCCTTATGAATTGGACAAACAAAATGCCTATAATAATATTTGGTAAGTAGATTAGAATACAGTACAACTCTTTAAATGGCTTTTAGAGTATAATTCTTTTGATGAAAGTATAATTCTTGATTCAGTAATAATGTGATATTTTTGATATAGTGTATCTAGAGTGAAGAAAATGTAGTGTTTTGTTGTCCTTGTTCAAAGCACGTAGCTTTTTACCATTAAATAAATTTATTGGTCCAGTGCATATGAAATTTGTGCCTGCATATGGTATAATCTTCATTTCTATTTTACCCTCATTCCCATCCCCTCCCTTTTACTTTTCTTCCCCTTCATATTTAGAAAGCTTCATTTCTATTTTATTCCATTTGCCAATCTCTGCTTGCTTTTTATTTTTTCTCTTCCCCCTTATGTTGTTTATGTCTTCACAAACACATCTCTTCTTTGTCCAACTTTTTATATGGATATTCCTACAATCAAAATTTAAGGTTTAAAACTGTCTGTCTTGCTCTTCTCTCTGCATTTCCAGTATAAATTTGGCTGAAATAAGCTCTCTGAACCCATGCCACAGCTGAAATTTGGACTTTGTTAAAACTTTCTTCACCAGATTAATCTGCCATTCTTAAAGTGGCATGGAAAATCACCAAGCATGGAGAAAATGTAGACAGAAAAAAGGATACTCTTTCATCCAGTTCTCTATAAGGGCTCTTAGGAAACCTTATGAGCCTTGTCTTTATTGTCCCCATTCCAGTCAGCATGGGGGTTGTCATAGTTACCTTTTTCTTGTTGCTGTGACAAAATACTCAACATCCAAGGTTAAAGGGGGGGAAGATTTGTTTAGCTTACAGTTTGCAGAGGTTTCATCTTAGAATTAGCAGGTTCAGAGGCAGGGTGGCATGGCAGAGGAGCAAATGTTCATGTCAGTAGAAAATAGCAAAAATAACATGAGTGAAAAGGTGCAAAACCAGCCTATTTCTGCCAATTTTATTTTATCCAGACTTCTGGGATTAGGTTGTTACTATTCCAAACAATGGACTGATGGAGAAATTTCTCACCCTTAATCCCAGCATCACACTGAATCCGTCACAAACTCTACACCCATCTATCCCTTTAAAAAACCTGCCCTTCATGACTGCATGTGGCTTCAGGGAAGATCTGGACACAAACCATAGCAGCGTTCCTCTGAGCTCTGACCAGAGTCATACATCAGGCTTTGCTTAAAGCACTATGAGACTTTTCTATCCCACATTTCCAAATCTTTCCTTATGTCTCCTGGAAAAGCTCCTCTAAAGCACATGGTCATGTATAATCATGCCTAACACTCCACTTCTGTAACAATACTTTTCCACATTGGTCAGTTGTCCCATGATGGGACCTGACAACTCACAGCTTAAAGTAAAAAGTCACACACCTTAAAGTAAACCATGACTAATAGTTAGCTTAGGATTCAGATGATAGAACTGTGATCAGCTGACTCCAGAGCAGAACCATCATGGCAGAAGGTTGTGGTGGGGTGAAGCTGCTCACCCCTAATGGTCAAAAAGCAGCACGAAGGGCAAGAATAGTAATAAGAGATCCCCCCAATAGGGGATGGACAGTGACTTCCTTCAACTGGGTGTCCCTGCTAACACCACATTCATTTGAGAACATCGAAGTCTTAATTCACCGATGAATATGGTGACCCATGATACAATTACCTTTCTAGCCACTTTATACTACATTCAAGTGGACAAGGTAGCTTAACAGCAATAACATTGCATATTATATAACAAGTGTAAGGAATTTTTTTTACTTCCTTAGCTGTTGCTATCACTCTTTTTTTTTTTTTTTTTTCTTTTTTTGGTGCAGTATCAGAGCTCAAACTCAAGACCTTGCACTTGTTAGGCAAGCACTTATTCCACTGAATTATCTGCTTGGCCCTTCTCACTCATTTTTTCTTATTACTCTCATTAGTATGCTATAGTTCTGCAAGATGATAAAATCTAATTTATTCATTTTGAAATATTGATTCTTTTTTCAGTTTTCAAAATCCAAGGATACAAAGATTTTTATCATTCCAATTTTCCTCTCCCTTTCTCTCTCTCTCTCTCTCTCTCTCTCTCTCTCTCTCTCTCTCTCTCTCTCTCTCTCTTTCTCTCTCTCTCTCTCCAGCAGAAGAAAGAACCAGGAGGCCTCTGAGCCACTTTGCCAGTTTTCTTTCTTGTTCTTTTGCTTTTAAAACTTATAAGAAAATCTTGCAAAGCTGCCCAGGCTGGCTTAAAACTTGTAATTCTTTTGCATCAGTCTCTTAAGTAGCTGGGATGACAGGCATATACCACTGTGCCTAGTTTCATTCCAATTTTCATGTGAAGAAGTGGAAACTTTAAAGCAACCTGGCCAAATGTACCTAATATGGAACTGTATGGACAATATTTAAAGCTGCAATCTGAGTTCATGGTCATTTCATTATTGTAATGATTTGGCAGTTAGTTTAAAGATAATCACCCATAAGGCCAAAATCAACTAGGGAGAAAATATTTTACACATACTGATTAACTTTTGAAACAAGTATCAATGTAGTGGAATAAATTGTAGTACACCCTTTTGTTCTTATCCAGGGTAGAGGAATATATTGTTGATACATGACTGGAACTTGTTATTAATCTTTTGTTACTTTCAATAGTGTATGTGCAACATTAGATAATACACCAGCAGTGCAAAAACAAAATGAGGATCATTGCTAGATTTTGGTGAAGTTTGCAATATTGTGATAACAAAGTGAAAGACATTTTAAGTAAGTTTTCTAAAATATTATTTAATTCACTAATAACTTCATCTCAGACTGGTTTGTTGCTGGATTGTATTGAAATGTTGATAGTATTTCAGTACTAGGAATCGAACTCAGGATCTTGCACTTGCCAGGAAGCTGATTGTGCCATTGAGCATATCCTTGGCCCTAATACTTTCAAACTGAAGTCAAAGTTTAGGATCCACAGTCTACATGACATATTCTTTGCTGCCTATTCATTACTTGTGTGAGTGGACGGTGCTGAAAGTACTTAGACAGTCTTTCTTGCTGTGAGTGCCTTTGATCATCTCCACTCTGGCATGCTGGTTCGGGTAGCCATCATTCTGCCATGTGAAAGCCCTCCAGATGTATCGCCATTCTTATCAGAGATAAGATATATTTTTAAAAATAGAATATGTTGTGTTTGCTTTCATGTCAAGACATACCACTTAAATTTAGGTGACTTTTAGGGTATGAGGCATTTTCTTTTCAGTTTCTGGCTTTGGGAGCATTTTTCCTTCATCAGACTCTTATCCTGCCAAGTTTTGGAGTTTGTAGCTTCAGGTTATTGGAAGTTTTGTTTTCCTGAGTGCAAATATAGTTCAAGTTTCTTAAAATAGGGAAAATTGTTGCTCCTTTCCCCCTCCAACTTGAAAAAAATTTCTTAAGGCTCCACACTGTTTGATTTAGGCTAAAATTAAAAATAGCTTCTTCTAAGTTGTGACTAAACAAGGCAAGTTTCTCCCCAAAAGAACTCTTTAGGAAAAGACATAATTGAATGTAAAAAAGGTAGATGAAGAATGGCTTGCTACACTAAACCCTAATAAAATATCCTCTTCTGGAAAATGTGTGCAAGTCCAAACTAGCAATGTCTTCTGTCATAAAGTTCAATTGGTTTTACTGATCATGATCAATGTTAGATTTTTAATTATGCAATCACATCAAGGTGCTAATAGGCAGACAAAATGCCACTTAGATAAGAGGAATAATTTTAAGAGATGGCTATTCCACAAGGTGGTGATTAATTAATTACAATGTGTTATAATCTTGGAAATGAATAAGATTTGATTTTGAATGTTCTTGTAACAAAGAAATATAGGTGTTGGAGCAATGCGAAATTAAATTAATAAACTGGCTTGTGGTGGTTGATACACTGTGTCAACTTGAGAAGTTGCAAGCTTGGCTGAATCAGCCCTGAGATTCGATGCCCTTGGGTGTGGAGGCCTTTCCCTGGTGAGTGGAGGGCCTGCCCCAGAGGGACTCAGCACAAAAAGGGTATCAAAAGGGGTTGAGGAAGGATTCACAGCACCACTTCCTCAGAGGAGCTCTGGTCTGCAGTTAGTATGAAGTAAGGGAAGCATTTCCTCCTGGGAACTCAGGTCTATGCAGTCAGCATGGAGGGAAGAGAGGCTTAGAGATGCCACAGCTGAAGCTTCTTTCTTTGCTCTGTTGTTTGCAGGTGCCACGAATGGCTGCTCTCTGCCATGTGCCAGTCTTCCTTAGAGCTAGTGGAGTGTGGACTGAAAACTCCACACACTGAACTAAATAAACCTTTCCTTCCTTAATCTTGGGTGTTGGATATTTTGTCCCAGCAAGAAGAAAAAGGTAACTGAGACATGGCTCTATGTAGAAAATTCAGAATACATACAAAATAAAAATACAGAATACATACAAAAACACATTGTTGATATTATATATATATATATATATATATATATTTGCATTATAATACAAATAAAAAGTTAATGAATAAATTAGAATCAAAGGAAATTAGCAGCATCTTCAGAATGAGACTATGTTGTTTCCATGCAGAAATTCAACCTGGGGTTTTCACAGTGAGTGATATCTCCATTACTTTTTTATTTTGAAGCAAGGTCAAGCTAAAGTACTTAGCTGCGCACCTTGTGCTTGAACTTCCAATTGTGTTTCAGCCTCCCAAAATTCTGAAATTACAGACATTCACTACGATACCTGGATAGGAAAATGTTTCGAGAATATTTTCTTATAATTACTGTACTTGCATATTTTAATACTACTGTGCCCATGAAATTATTATAAAAACGATAAGGAATTCAAATTCCTTTCACATTTTTTGCAGATGTTTCTCCTCTTCTAAACTCACAGCATGTCCCTGTTCCCAGATTAAATCATAGGACCCTTATTTCTTAGCCCTCTAGTATAGTGTCGCTCCTCTACCAACAGGATGCCAGTGATGGACTGCCTTCTCACCTGACATTTGTTTCCCTGATACACTGTCTTTCTTCTCCTTCGCCAACTCAGATATACTTTCCAGCATCTCATGCAGCATACACCCAGCATTTACCAATATATATTCAGTGTCCACCCTGAGTTAGACATTGATGTAGGCAAGAAATATATGGGGACATACAAGATGGTAGATGTCTGTCTCAAAGCAGTTTGTATTTTTGATTACTAAATACACAGATATAAATGAAACAATATCATTGATTGTGATGACTGCCATGAAGGAGTTAACTATAGTGATGATAAAGTGTTATTTGATTTGGTACTTGTGGTGAGGAGGTAGCTTGTGAAATAGGGATGTAAGGGATTGCCTCTGAATGTTTTTCTCTTAGGATTCAGTGTTCAACATAAACCAGTTAAATGAAGAATCAGGGGCTACATGTCTCAACCTAATCCAGGATGCACATGTGATGAAAAGTGATGAGAATGTTTGGAAAGATAGGGAAGAGATTCTATTTACAGATCTTTAAATTTTAAATTACCAAAAGCAATACCCTGAACAATGGCATATGTTAGTGTCAGTCTCAGAAGCATTTAAGAATAGGAATGTTATTTTTAAATTATTTTCTACTTCTATTAGTATATATAGTACATAATGATCATATTCACTGGAGGAAATTGGGATCTGTATGTAATACATCTCAATTGTTTTACCTCCTTTCTCTGACCCCCCCCCAATGACCCATGATCTTGGTAGTTAGGAAATTTTCAACCTAAGGAAATTTCTAATTCACTTGTTCATCTCTGAGACACAACTAATGCTCACAGTTCAAAGGAGGAGAGGTTGATTTGGGTGCACAGTTTTAGCCCATGGCTACTTGGTTTTCAAGGCCAAAAGGACATGGCAGAGAGTCTTATGTAGGACAGCTACTCAAACCACATGGGTAGGAAGCAGTGGGCCATGAGGATTGATGAAGGGACATAGGCCTTTGCAACTTATGCTCCCAGTGACCCAGATTGCTGGACCAAACCCTACTTCCTAACAGCAAGTAGCTGTAGCACTGCAGGAACTCAGTCACCTTCCCAAAGCTCTACAGGTGAGTACCTTGGACCTTTGGGCGAAACTTTTGATCTATTCTGTAACAAGAAATTTACATATAAATATGACTAAAAGCAAAGTTACTGGAAACTTTAAGATAAATTAGACATAGATGTCTATGTTCAATTATGCTTTTCAAATCTTTCTTCCAGTTTTAACGGGCACTATCACATATTCTATTGTGGAAACTCTTCTTAGTTGCTCTTCCTATAAGCCTTACTTAGATTTCCCCTATTCATTATTAGGTGGTATAGATGGATGAAATCCACAGAAGGTAAAAAAAAGATAACATTATGTCTGAGGTTGGTTTTCCTTACACAATCTGCCCCTGTATTCAGAAAAATATCACTGTTTTGCCAATTTTGAAATTCTTAGTTTTCCTTTAATTTATATTTTGTAAGAGATTCTTGGTACTGAAAAAAAGATATTTGACAACCAAGCAAGAAATACACAATGCCAGGTATCACTGTCCCAGAAGATTTAGGTTTCCTGTGTTGAGTGGACCAATCACATCAGTTACCCTTGCTGGCGTGTACTGACAGTCTTCCTACCTCAGGCTCCCAGAGCATTAAGGCCACAGGCTTGGGCCAGAGGCCAGGCTACCAGAGAGCTTCTTAGGACAATAGATTGCTAATTCCATCCTCCACTGTCTGCCATGGAAGATCTAGAAAAGCACCATGGTAATAGCTCATGAATTTTCGGCTGATATTGGTGTTAATGGTTCAGAAATGAAAACCATTGATCTGAAACAGTATTTGCCATTCTTGTTACTTATTAATTACAATAAACTTCATCCATGTAATTAAGAATAAATATGTATAAATGAAACAACATACTTTAATCATCATACTAACTATGTAAAGTTAGGCTGAAATACCATATGGTAACTGAAGCAATGAAGTCTAAATTTTCTTTCCTGAAAACTATCCTAGTATTAATCCTGTTTCAGTGTTCTGTCTTTTTTTCTAACATGCTTTGTTTTTCCCCCAAATAATAAAGCAACATTGAAATCACCCAATGTAAAAAGTTGTAAAGTCGTCTCACCCTCCATAAATATCAAAAGAAATGAGGTAATGGAACAAGTTTCTTGGGGCTGCTGACAGATTCACACTGGACAACCTCTTATCCTACTGTCACGGATTTATTGCTGCCTTGAGCTCATGAGGCCAAGATTTTCCTAGATATTTTAAAACCCAGCAATAATCTTTCAGATACACGTAACACTAATCTGGAAGCTGTGTGATTTGTTTAAAGTTTCCAGTGGAATGCAAATTTCAACTTGAAATTATTTCCCAACTCAGCTTCTTAGTTGAAGTTTAGTGTCAAGTTAATAAAAAAACAATTGCTCAGAGATTATCGTCAGCCGTCAGTTTCTTAAACCCACACCTTTTAGAAGTTATTTGATCCTGCTACAGAGCAATTAAGCTGCTTTGTCCAAGTGTAATGTGCGATCCCTTCTTATGCCTGATTTACCTGGGGTTAGTAACTTTGGGTAATAGAATGGGTGATGACTTTAAAAGACAGGAACATCTTAATTTTATCCTGTTTTGTTTTCTTATTTTCTGTATGAAGTATAAGATAAATTATTAGCGTGTTTTATTGAATGACAAGTTTTTTTTCCTAAAGCTTTTCTTTAATGGGATTATTTATTTTACTTATTCCTTTAATTATCATTGGGTTTAACTACAGTTTATGTAGTTTCATATTTCAGTCATGTATTTTACATAATAATGAGGATTGTGAGAATGGGAAGAAATTAAATTTACAGTCCTGTAATTATGTCCATAGTTCTCTAACCCTCTACACTGAAAATCCTACGAGCAGGCATCTGTCTCATTTGTCTTTGTCTTAGATAGCAGTCAACATGGAGTTACTATAGTAGCTATTTCATAAAGGAAAACCAAATTGTAATAATCCCTCCAGAAAACCCTTTTGTTTTTCTTTCTCCTTAATTAAATAAGAGCAATAGTCCAAATCTTGGAATTTTCTCACAGAGACCAAGTAATATAATGGTATAAATCACTTAGACCCATGCCATGTAATAACTGAAGATTAATTCTATTTTGGCTTTTAATTATAAATAATTGGTAAAACATTCCTGAAAAGTTCATTTACTGAGAAAACAGAACTGGGCTTCTTTCTCAATTTTATTTTTGTGGCCTAATACTTCATTAATCAATATTCCTCTGGCTTTAACTGATGTTAACTTTGACAACAACAAAACATTTTGATATGTGGCACATTTCAGAGCTGAGGTATATAAGTAAAGCAGAGGTGCAGTTGAAAAATGAATTCTTGATGATCTCTCTTAGAAGGTAGCCTCTTCTCTGGGATAGGAATACGCTTGCTCTTGGCAGTGGCTGTACCAAATGCATTCTGTAGCCTGCAACATTGTTTGGTGCCTTATTTCTGTCATTTAGAAATGAAAAACCTTCAAGGAAAGTAATGTGATAAGCAGTATCTTATACTAATCCATTTGCATGTCCTGCTAATGCACACAATGCCATTAATGTTTCTTTCTTTTTAAGGTTTAGTTACGGAATAATACCAAAAATGATAACAGGGCCTGGGTTATTCTCTGGTGTCTGCCTTTTAATTAAACAAATCCTTCAGTTTTTCTCAATGCCAACAGCCTAAACTACAAGTCAGTAACTGGCAATTTTGAAAAATGCTAAATATAAATAGCTGTGAAGTTCTTTCCAAACTTCTAAAGACTGCCTAGATTATGAGCTACACAACTTAAGGGTGCAATAAACAGCAGAACTGACTGTGTCTTCTACCTCACTTCATCCAAGAAGTTGTGGATTAAGAAACTTATTGTGGGATTCTTTGGTAGTCACACTGCCCCTTCTCTTGCGTGAAGAAGAAAGCTCCATTAGAGAACTGATTTGTGCACACTAAGAAAATAACTGAGAGTGAATGCATCAACTATATGTAATAGGTTTACATCCTGGCTTTTTTTAACCACTTTAATCTTTAAATACAGAGGCTTTTGAGGCTTTCTTAGAATTCAGAATTTACATGCAGCTGTAAAGGGCAGATTTATTAAACTGAAGACATCAAGAATATCATTAATCTAAACATAGATTTTTCCCTTTCTTGAAGAAAGAGTGCAAGCATTTACTTTCTATGCAAAAAGATAACAGATTCAAGAGAGTTCTATCTATGCATTAGCGGCTCACAGCACTTCACGTATAGGAGAATGTGGAGTCACATGGTAATCCAGATCTGCACAGCTGTTAGCAATAAAAGGGCTGTATGTGGAATTCAGGATGTAGGCCAGATCTGCCTCTATAGCCCATCTTTTATTTTTAAGTGCATGACTCCACATTTCTCTTCTTTACTTGATTCCATGAACTACAAAATTGCTGCAGAATAAAAGCATAATCAACTCCTTCTATTCACTGGAATGGTGCCAATGGAAAATTAGTGGCCTTTTCTGTAATTAGTGAATGGTCTTAGTTGATGAATTACTGAGCACTCTGGGATTTCATCTGAAGAGACCCATATGGCCTCAGAATCTTGAAATTGGTAAAATGTTTGCTATGTCGTCTCCTTTGCATCAGACCTGATTTAAGCACTCATACCTCCAGCCCTTTCGAGAGTTTCCAAGTGCCTTTGAGAGGTCAGGATTGGGTCTGAAGATATGGGAGTTATGCTAATACAGCACCCCTGTCTGATCCAACTACTGGCTCAGAAGAATCACCAAAAACAGTGATATCAGTGGAGTTGGATAAACTGGGATACAATTCCTGAAAGTATGGGTCCATTAACACCCCTCCTGATTGAGTAAAAAACAACCAGAAAGAGCCTGCAAATATGGCCTTCCCTCTACCTGATTGATGGATTCTCCTGAAATTTAGAGATGGAATACTGTTCCAAAGACATTCTTCATGTCTAATTAACACAATTATACTTTTGAAAAAGTGTGGCCAGTTTAAGAGCTTACTACTTTTATTTTGCTTCTTCCATTCCTGTTTTACTTTCCTTGGTCCTGGATTCTTGTTTCCCTGGCATGCCACTAGCACATAAGAATTACATAAGACTCTTCCATAGAATTTGGGAAAAACTGGTCTACAAAAAATAAAAAGAAAAGAAAGAAAGATAGAAGAGAGAGATTTTTATAATTAAAGTACTTTTCTAAAATAATGATCAAGTATTGTAGAATGCATAAACATATTGCCTTATTTCTTTGGGATTGTTTCCTGAGACTAAAGAGCTCACTTTGGAGTCTTTAAGTACCCAGACAAATCAGACTGCAAGATCACTTTGGAGCATTTGACTGTATTGAACTTTTCTGTCTCTTGAAACATGCTACCTTCAGTAACAGGACACCACCCTTCCAGCTCATGCTCCACTTGATGACCCTTTAAAGGTTTTTTATGGCCTATTTCATTCATGTGTCATGGGCTCATCCTTCTTCAGTTTCCTTCTACAATAAAAATCAAGTTCTGGGGATACATGATCAGTTTACATAGGTTCAGTAACATAATTTCTTAAAACATGGTTTATCACTTCCATTGATTCTATAAGGAATTCTAAGTACCATTTATGAACTCAGTGTCTGATTAGATGTAGAATTCTGTTGTTTGTACACTGAATAGTTCAGAGAGTCTCAACTATTAAGATTGCTCTGGAAGGAAACATGGGAAGAGAGGCCATTGTGTAGGAAAGACACTGGATTTCTGAAGGCTTCAAATTCTGATATTTTTCCCTTTAGTGAAATGGCTCCTAAAATTGTTCTTTTTTTCTTTTTTTTTCTATTGTTTTCTAACTTAGATCCTTAATACCTTTCAGCTGCATTATAGAAACAGTATCTGTCCTTAGCTATCAGTGTCCTATATTTTTGGAGATGACAGCTTTGAGCCAATCATCTTGATCATTATTCTTATTCACAGCCCTGCCTGTATTGGCTCCTTCATCAGGTCTTTGCAGCCTTTTTGAATTATTCATAACAACAAAAAACTATTAGTTTATAAATCATTCTTCTGCAGAACTTTTTTCTAGCAAAAGCTTTCAAAGAAAAATAATTTCCTAGGCATTGCCAATATGCAAATGCTCACTGCAAACGGAGGCCCGGAGCATCACTGTTGTCTGGTGTCAGCCTTTGGTGCCATTACAGTATCTTGTTCCACAAAAGTTTTACTCATTAGAGAAAAGCATAAGTGATCTTCTCTAGGAATGATTTTTCCCAACAAGTTCAATGACATATTGAAATTCGATTTTACATTAAAGTTACAGATGTGATTTTAACTGAATCTAAAACTGATTTATGATAATGACAAACCTAAGTGAAATGAACACCTAGGTGAAGAAGAACTTGAAGCATTTTCTTATCACAGTTAATGTGCACTTTTATGGGCCCAGAAGGGTAAATATAAAAGATTGATTCAATCCAGTGAATATTATAACCAAATTTGCTGCATTTAAATTTATTACAAATTGGTCAAGCAATGGCTGTGACTCATCCACATAGCTGACACTAACAAAAGATCTACAAACTGCGGTACAGGGTTTCAGGATAAATCCTGAGGGGACTTGACTGACCTTATCAGATACAAAAGCTACAGTTTTTGTTACAGAGGTCTTGCTTTATATTGGGCTTAACCATCCACAGAAAAGTACAAAAATGATGTATAAAAAGTAAAGCCATACTATTATGCTGAGCTGTAAAACACTCAAGTCAACAACTTCCAACATTACTAGTCATACAGAGAACCCAATACTACTATGCATTACTAGACTATTTTGGAATATTTTGCTGAATTCACACACCTATAATATTTAAATAATAAAACTAAACAAAAAAGGGATTACAAATGAATGACAATTTTGTATTTATATATTCAAAATAGTTAGGATAGGTATACAGTTACATTCCCTTAATTCAATGAATCGAGGGATTTGCTCTAATAGTATTTGTAAAAGGATATCATATGTACATCTTGTACAATGAATAACCACTAAGAAAACAATGTGCAATGTACTAATTATTTAAACTGTTCTATTAATTTGATTTGAAACTGTCTCATTGCTATTTGTTTCTCAATAAAATTATGGAAAAAGGCCAAATTTTTAAATTCATTCGATTTCATTATTTTCTTAAAGATAATTGTTTAAAAGTAACAATCAAGCAGATTTCTAAATTAGTTGAAGCAGTTCTCATATTTCCATAATTATATGCATGTGCACGATAGAAATAGGCACTTATCTCTGAGTTTTGTATTAATAAGGACCATTGTTGTTATGTATTACTTATCTACATTTATTTTAATGATTTCTATCAGCTCCAATATATTTTATTATTTTTCTTTATGTAGTATTTGGATTAATTAGTTTTAAATGTATTTGGTACAGGGCCTCACTACACAGATTGGACTGGTAGTGATCTTCCTGTCTTCAACCTCCCCAGCTCTGGGATTTTAGGCATGTGCTACATTGTCTGGACTTGGTCACCAGCTCAGCACGCTGGGGTAGGGGGAGATGCGGGAGACCATGCAGTGTGGGGATTGAACCCAGTTCACTGCACTTACCTAAGCAGCCACTTATTCTGCTGAGCTCTCTCACCAGCCCTTTGAATTGATGTTTAAGTGTATAAAACATCATTATTATATTGTCTTATCTAATGTTTCCCCTTTTGCTTGCAGAAATTCTCCTTTTTCATGCAGAAATTTCATGCTGGAGGTTATTGTTGAATATCATTATATCAGCCATAGAAGTTCAATGACAGGCTGGAGAACTTAACAATACTTTTTAATGTAGCTTCAACATTTCAATATTCTCAAACTTTGTTTTTCAGATGGAAGTGTTAATAGTGAAAATCATTTCTATTTAAGTTTTATGCCCATCATTAGGGATAAAGTGTGCACCTGCCAATTTTCCCAATTCTGGTGCAATTTTAACCTATTTCTTTCCTTAAAACCTGTGAACATTTCAACAGTGTGGTGATTCTGTGTAAAACTGTATGTTATTGTCTTGGTTGTTTTTTCTCATTGCTGCGATAAAACACCTAACACCCAAAATTAAGGAAGGAAAGGTTTATTTAACCAGTCCATACTGGGCCGGCTCCAAGGCAGAGTAGCACATGGCAGAAAGCAGCAGTTCATGGTAGCAGAAAAAAGTAGCAAAGAGCAAAGGGAGGGGCAGTGGCAGTGGAGCGAGAGCAAGAGAGGCAGAGAGACAACCTCTCTCCCTTACTTAAATTGCATGCAGGCTATCTGCTCCAAGGAAGGCGCAGCACTCACACCTATAAGCCCAGCATGGCATCATGAATTAATCACAAACTCTAGGAGCCCACCCCAGGATTACGTGAGGCTTCAGGGGTACAGCTAGACACAAACACTATCAGCACTATCAGCTATGATTGTCAAGCGCTGTCATTGACATTCTTCCAATGTACATTCCTGATTGACTTCAGTCACCAGTTATCTTAGATAAGTCAGAAACAAAATGCTGACAATTTTAGACTTCAGTAGACAGAGACAAAAGTGCCATCAAAATAATCTGAGAACTTTATACAGAGGATCACTTATTTGCCAATTTATGTAATTAAAATAGTTATTGAAAATTTTTTTCTGTAATTGTTTAGTGATGTTATTGGGAGTGTGGGTGGGGATAGCCTACATGCGATACAAGGGAGGGAAAGAGGCTTTCCTCCCCCTTTTACTCTTAATGCTTTTGATATTTTTGCTGCCATAATATTATCCCTCTTCCCTGCCACCCTGCCTTGGGGCCAGCTGATTATAGAGTGAAACCACTCCAAACTGTGAGCCAAATAAACCTTTCTCCCTTAACTTTGGGTGTTGGGTATTTCATCTCATAACAACAGAAAAGTAATCATGACAGAATTTGGCACCAGAGAAGTGGTGTCATTGCCATGATTATACCTGACCTTGTGGTTCAAGAGCCTTTGGTAATGGCTTGTGGAAATAGATTAGAAATGTTCAGAGGAGTTGCCTGAAAGAGGAAAGCTGGAAACCCTTAGGCTGTTCTGTACAGGGAGGCGATTCTGTTCAGAGTTCTGAAGAACAGAAGGCTGATAGGAATCCTGTCAGGAAAGGCAAGCCTTGGGAAGTTTCTGTTTGGAAGAAGGAATGTGATGGCTGCTGGAGAACAGATAATGTGTTACGACTTGGAAAAAAGTTTGCCAGCATTTTGCTCATATCCATAGACTTTGCCTGACACTAAGATTAAGTGCAATAGATTAATTAATCTTGTAGAAGGAATTTCAAGGCAGTAAATTGGTGAGCCTGTAGCATGGTTTCTTTTGGGGGATTTTAGCCAGACTTATGTTGAGAATGAAGCACAAAGAGCTCAGAAAGATGATGTAAAATGCTGTGAGTTTCACCAAAATGGAAGCACCACTAAAGCTGTAGTTGGCAAAGAAAGATCAGGGATCTTGACTGCTATGAAGGAACAGGAGAATAAAAGGACAATGCAAAAGATGATCTGAGGGGTCACAGGAAGCAGCATAACTCCACCCTGGATAGCCTCAAAACTAAAAATATGAAAAACTTTGATTTGAGAAGAAAGTGTCTGTGTACCATGTTCCAGAACAGCTGTAGAATAGGAAATTTGATTCTTGGAACTGGATTCAGTGTCCAGTGATTTAAGCACTTGATACCTACAGCCAAGAGAGAGAAAATCCTGACTACTGCTCCTGCCAAAAGCAGACCTTGGCATATGACAGGTCCCAGCCAAGTATAACTTGCTAAATTATTATGGTGGTCATCTCACATGGTTGAATCCCAGAAACAACAGCGTATCTTCCCAGACACCACCTCCTCCTTCTCCCACACTCCAGCATTGGATACAATTTCCTTTCACTTATCCCATGTGGCACTACAATCAGCTCCTTAGATTTCAGTAAACCTGCCCCTCAAACTCTGTATCTAGCAAAGGTCCGTGAAGTCTCAGCCTTCTATTGTCTCAGATCAGAGGCTCTCCTCATCCCTCTCATCTATCCTCTCTATGTCTTCAGGTTAGTATTGGTCTCTTTTATCATTCCTGTCTTTTTGTGCTGCCAGCATTATCCAGGTGGTACTGGTTTTAGGTGCATGCAGGACACAAGAGTTTGGAAGTTAAGAAGATTCTGTCCCAGTTTCAGAAGGCAGTGTGTCCTTGTCAGGGTAGTCTGCAAAGCTGTCAGTATAAAGACAAAGATGCACTGGAGACCTCAGAAGTTTGGAAAATCCAGGAATGTTGATGATGATCTAAGGAATGGTGCAAGGAGGGAGCAAAGCAGGCCTACAGGACACGCCCTGGGAACTACACCAACAGAAGTGCCATAGGGACACTCAAGCCCTTTGGAGTGTACAACTTGCCACAGATTGAGTCAGATGTTGCACATAAAACTACAAGACTTACTGTTTGTCCCACTAGAATGGAGTTTGGACTTGCATTGGTTCTGTTCCTTTCTATTCCTTGTGTTGTACCTTTTGGAATGGAAATGTCTACATTGTGTAATTGAATGTTGAAAATGTTTAATTTTCTTTTCATTTGTACAGGGACTCACAGCTAAGAATTTGCCTTACATTTTAGAGAATTGGGACTTGGACTTTACAGCAATGCTGAAGCTGTTAAGACTTTGGCAAGTCATGGAGATGGACTAAATGCCTTTTGAATAAATGGATGTACATGAGTGTGGGCGACCGGGGGTGGAACGTTATGGTTTGTGTCTAGCTGTATCCTTAAAGCCTCATGGGGTAATGAGGGGGGGAATCTTCAGACATGGTGGAATCTAGTTTGTGATTCATTCATTGCTAGTGCTCGGACAATGAATGCTACACCCACTTGGGGGGTAGATTGCATACAATATAAGGGAGAAAAAGAGGCTTGCTTCCTGCTTTTGCTCTTTATGTTGTTGGCATCCTTGCTGCCACAAATGGTTGCCCTTCTTCCAAAATGCCCTGCCTCGGAGCCACATTAATATAGGCTGAAATCTCTACAAACAGAGATAAATAAACATTTCCTCCCTTAATGTTGAGGGTTGGTATTTTGTTTCAGCAAAGAGGGAAAAGTAACCAACATTGAGAAGAAAAGGCAACACATGTTGTAGTTGGTACTAAGACATTCATTAGTTGTTTGTGTGTACATTTTCCACAACTGTAAAAATTTGTAACATTCAACAAGAAAATTCCTCATGGTGCTATGTTTCAACCTTAATGCTTACAATATTCAGGTTTAAATATTTTGGAATAGTGAACTGGTGAAGGCTGACATATAGACATATAGATCGATAGATAGATGGATAGATAGATAGATAGATACAGAGATACAGAGATATCTATCTATCTATCTATCTATCTATCTATCTATCTATCTATCTATCTATCTATCTATCTGTTTAATCATGATTTGATGTACTGTCACCTATGGCTAAATTATTTCAGCACATAGCTTGAACACTAGAAAACCAATATTATTTGTTCAAAGAGTTACAAGGTAATTTTATAATATAATCAATGCCTGAAGTTTAACTTTTTAAAAAAAGCAATTATTTTTCTGTTATATATGTTTGGCATTTAACCATCTTTTGTAGAAATTTTCCTTTGATTGGCAATCTTCTTATATCACACAATCTTTCACAATTTTTGTAACAAGAGCTCAATGTCCATTCTTTTAAGGACTTATTCTTACATTTTATTAGGTTATTAACTTTTAAATGTATATAGCAATGCTGAAGAGTTTATTATCTTTTTTTAAATTTTTGAGTCAATTTAATATGAGAGTAGTGTATTTTCATATTAACTTGCTGACTTTCTTATGTGGAAGATGAAGATAAAATGGAGCACAGATTTCATACAAAGAAACAAAATCTTTAGTACACCCATCAGTGAGTCACATATTGTGGTAAATAGTCATCTATCTGTGTTTTATCAACACTACTAATCTATTAATTTTTTAATCATTCACACATTAGTTTAATACACTGTACCTCACTGCACAGAAATGAAGTATGGTGAATGCGATCACCACTCTGTTATGAAGAAAAGTTAAACAAGATGTGGTCTGTCCTAAGGCAAATGAGCTCATAGTGAAAGATGGACCATCTTCCTTCACAGGTTAAATTGCCTGTACATTAAGATTCAGGAAATGAGTGAAAAAATCTTAACTTCCTCCTGAAATTATCAGGAATTAAAGTTTCTCTAGTGGTTTTCAGTATACTGTTCTTTTTTTAATTATTAATTTTATTGAGAAAAAATAGCAATGAAGGAGTTTCAAAACATGTTAGTAGGATGTTACAATCATTTATACATTGCATATTGTTGTCTTCATACTAGTTACTCAGAATAGCAGATGCAGATATGGCATCTTGTGTAAACTCTATTAGTATAAATCTTTCTTATCATTGACATAAGAGAAAGTAGCTATTATCTATCCTATTTTGTTTATACATATATATATATATATATATATATATATATATATATATATATATATATGTATAACAAATATGGTCCTTCATTTATATCTCCCTTTTCTGTTTAGTTTTGTCAGAGATGGGTGTTCCATTGCCATTGAAATGAATTCAACAAAATAATCAATCAGTATATTGTTGTTGTGCTGAATTTCTGGGATCTTGATTGATACATATCAGGATGTGGTTTTAATTGGGTTGATGTTATTTGGAGTTTTATATGCTTCGGTTCCGAGTGTCTGATTATTTCCCCATATTGGGGAAGTTTTCTTCTGCCCATATTCTTTTGATATCTTTGTACTGACTAGTTTTTCGCAGTGATGCCTGTTTATGTTGTTCATCTTCACATCATCCTGCAGATGCTGAATCATTTTTTTCTTGCATCCTATTTGTTTTTAAGAGATCTTTTGTTACTTTTCACTAACAACTATGGTGTCTTCAAGGTCTGATTGTCTACACTTTCATTCAAATGGCTTTGCCAGCTTGTAATTGAAATTTTAATTTATGGTATATCTCTTTGAATCTGCTTCATGTATTCTATTTCTTTCCCATATTGATCATTGAAGGATTCCATCATTTTTCTATTATCCTCTGTTTTATAATCAGTGACTACTTTAGCAGCACTTAATAATATTTTATTGCAGTTACCATTTCTTTCTTTTTTAGTTTGGTGATTGCCTCTGATCTGATTTCCTCTACACTTTCTGCAGTTGTTTCTTTACTTCAGGTGCTATTATTTCAGAGATTTCAGGAGTGTGACTTCCAATTTCTTCTATGTTATTGTCTCCTGCATTTGTTCTGAGTGGGACTGTTGCCTGAGACTGCATTTTTCTCGTGCTCTTTATCATTTTCTATAGCTCTGTCCTCTGACCTTTGGTGTGGAGCTTTGGTTTAGTAGATATGTTAGCTCTTACTGATATTATTACCCAAGGGAGATTATGTAGTTAAGGCAGTTTCAGTTTTGTATTTGCAGTACTACAATTAGAAACATTAATAATGGGTAATGAGATTTAGCAAATGACAAACTTCATAATTAATGAGTTTGTATTTTAGAGCACAAGTGCAAGCAGTAATACTGTGTAGCTAAGAAGATATAAAGTTGGAAATCTGTATTTAAATTCAGTCCCCCCGAGATCTGTCTGATCTCCCCTTGATATAGCTGGAGAATTCCAGGCAGACTTTTAGTTACTTATTACCCCCTCTTTCAGTTGAAAGAGAGAGAGAAAGAGAGAGAGAGAGAGAGAGACAGAGAGAGAGAGAGAGAGAGAGAGAGAGAGAGAGAGAGAGAGTGCTCACATAGATCTGGGTCTACCAGTGTGTTTCAGCTTACTGGGTCACGATCTGTCAAGTTCAAACTCAACCAGCTGAGCCTGGCTTGGGTCTGTCTGCTGTTCTTGGCTTCTTCCGGCTGCAGTGCGGCAACCTACATGCTGGGCCTGGCTGCTGGCTGGAGTCAGAAGGTGGGAGAGTAATTAAATTTTGAAAGCATGGTAATTTTGTGGAGAAAAAGTTATTTCAAAATTAAAGTTGACAAGAACAAATTATGAAATGAGAAGTGAGATTTAAAAATCCAGACTAGGGTAAGTTAAAAAAGAAAATGTATTTTGATTACTTTGGTTAATGAATTTCCCAATGATTTAAGTCAAATGAAAATCCTTAAATCATTAATTTAGCTTTTGGTTTTACAACTGTTTTTCATAATTTTCTACAGTATGCTATAAATATTTGTAATTAAAAGTTGTCTGTTGTTTCAGTTGTTCTCATAATATTATTGCTTCTTCTTGACAGCTGACTTGTGTGAGTCAGCTAAGAAGAAATAGCACACATTTTGCATCTATAGTTTTAATCTATGGACTTCCACTTTCTGTCTTTCATGCTTGGAAAATTACGTCAAAGAATTAGACTCATTTGACCTACAACATTTTCCTGAGTCATAAATTTTGCAGATTATATTCAGAGAAGTTACTGATATTTATTTATGTTTCACTGAATTACTGGTCAATGTAGATGATTGGTCACATCCAGTTTTCAATTTTTTGAAAAGAATCTTCCACAGCTCGTCCTGTGTGACTTCTGTCAAGAGTGCTTGATAGTGCTTGATTGCTTCTCTTTTTGTGACACTAGGAACATTCTGAAGCATTCTTTATTTGCCTTGTTTCACTAGACTTAAAAGGAATAATATTATAACTCAGTCATTCATTTTGTTTTTGTTTATTGGTTTGCCTTTAAAAGGAGCCCTCCTCAAACTACTAATTTACTGGAGTTACAACACATAAAAGGAAGGGAAGTCAAATACTTATTTTCCCTTCAGTGGTCCATAAACAGAAGTGAGAGTTAATCCTCCAGATGTATTACTTTATTCTTTAATTTTGTTTATAACTCATGAAATGTAACTTTATATATTTGAATCCAGTGCATTTTTTCTTTTTCTTTTTTTTTTTTTTTTTTTTTTTTTTTTTTTTTTTTTTTTTTTTTGTATTACTAATGTTCAAATTAACACATAAAACTTTGCTTCTTTTGCAAAAAGAAGTATTACTGGTCTTTAGTAATACTTTTTTTTTTCTTTCTGTAAGGTAAGATACTTTGTGATCATTTGCACATATTCTGTCCAAAATATCAATCTGTTATTTTCCTAGGTAACTCAGGTATCATTTAAAGTGGGAAACTGTGTTAAGGGTTATAATCTGCTCAGTGTTACTCCTCTGATCTCAATGAAAAAAATAGCAAAATCTGGATGCAGTGTTTGACAAATTGTTGAATTTGGAGACATTTAGTATGAACAACTTAGTGAATATTACTATTTCCTTGTTTTATTTTCTTCCTCAAAGATACTTTTTTATGTGTTGCAGTGCTGCATTTGGGACATGGGAGACAATGGTTGGGATATGGGACATGCTGTAAAAGAGATTATTGAAGAGACACCTTTGAATTTCAGAATTTTCTTGGTCTAATAGAACATTGAATCCTCATCAACTTTAGTGACCTGAAGAATCACCTTTGATCTTCATTCCTTATACTGCACTCACGACAATTAATCCTTCTCCTTCTGTCTGAATTTTTTCACTAATTCACTACCTTACCAAAACCTTGAGTGACATAACACTTTTTAAAAACAACAAGTTTTATACATTATTTTACTGTTTTCTTAAATCTACATGAAGTTAGTTAACACTATTGAAATCTATTTTATGCTAAAACTTTATTATATTACAAATTTATACTCCTTCTAAAGTATGGTTTCTAAAATTGTAGTATTATTGCCCTCAATGCTTCATAAATGTGGCTCTTTGTTCATTATGGTAAGTCCTTTTTTGAAATAGTTCCTTTAATTTTATTCAAGTGAGCACAAATACATTCCATCATTTATATATTCTTCAAAGAATACTGTGTTGATTACTTGAGTGAACATTTGCATTTTTAATTTTTGAGCTATGGAGGTACAATAAGTAGCATCCAGAATATTTTAATGTGGGTCACTTCTGGTGCAAACTTACTTTATTCTGGAAAATATTTTTGTGATGCCTGTGAATTCTTGTTCCTATACTTATCCCCTCTCCTACCCCATGTACCAACCTGGACAGTCTAAAAATTACTCACTTAAATGTGCTCTCAAAGCCTGGTCTTCTGTCCTACAGATGGACAACTCACCTCTATGACAGCTCTCTGCTATAATTTTGCTCCAGAGCACTCGTATGAATCAAATCAATGTCTGACTTTGCCTGAAACCATATCCTTGCTCAGCTCTTTCTTTTCCCTACACCACCCTCATAAACTAATCACTTTCCCTAAAGCCTACTTTCTAATACTATCACCTTTGGAATAGAATTTCAACATATGGGTCTGAAGACAACATAAATCATCCAAATATATTCTCCACCTGCCCACTCCATCTTCCAAAGAGACACAGGAACTACCATCACAAACTGAAGTAATAGTCCTAATCACAGCTTCTGTGTCAGAAGTAGTATCTTAACAAAGTAAGTTAATGAAGCCTCTAATATGTCAATTTTAATCATTTGAATGAATCAACTTTTAAATTTATTAACAAGCTTATGTGTCACAAACAATGATATGTATCCCAGTCTTGCCCCAGGTCTAAATTTTCTGCTCTTTTTTACACTATGGAGTCCAATGGGCCCTGCTGAAGTTAGGTATTCATGGAATCTTCATTATTCTAGGCTTTGTCATGTTATTGATTTAACTGATCAGTAAATAATGTCAGTGTTGCATTATTTACTAACAAATACGCATTTAAGAAAAAAAAAAGCTAAAATGTTAAGGAGCCCGAGACTGTCATTTTCTGAACTTGTTTTTACCTCTTTCAAGTAAAACAGAAGCTTACAATTAGAAGACTAATTCAAATTTATAATTTGGAAATCATAACACAGCCATGATTACCAGTTTTATCTTTATTTCATTATTGTTTAAATTACACAAATGCAAATAATGTGGAAGTTCATAAGTTACAAGTTTTCACAAGAAAATATGGCTTGTAAGCCACTAAAGCAATGTTGCCTATAGGCTTCATGATCGTGTAGTCCCTTTACTCCTATAGGAGTATCTGTTGTTTAAAACAAAACAGGAAGACATAAGAAGTATTTATTCCAAAATTTTTAGTATCCTAATATTTGCTCACTGCATCTTCAATAGGAATTATTTATACTGGCAAAGTATTTGTTACTGATCTATGTGGCAGATTACACAAACATGAGGAGTCATGTCAACTGGGTTTCACAAGTAGTCACCATGACCTAGAAGCACTCAGGGCCCCCAAATGCTACATTTCAAAGGCAAAGATGATCAGTTTGTGATTTCCAAGGTAAATATAACAAAACAAGAGATGTGACTGTGAATTCATCCTTCCATATTTTAAGAAAAGAAAAAGAGATTCTTATATGGATATGGTATTTCACATTTTAGGGAGAACTGTAAGAACCAGACCTTTTTTCCAAAGTATATTGTAAAATGAATGAACATTTTGGAAACAATGTATAAGAAAAAAGAACAATAACAGCTCTCAACCCACTATCCGTGAATATTACACTCCATTCTTATCATGTAAAACTTCACCAAAGCAGAAAAGATAACTTGTAATGGGAAAGGTGATGTATCTCTTTACAGGAAATGACAAATGCTTCAAATCTCTGTAAGAAGAACTTGGATTCAGCAGGGATGCTCAAGATGAATTTGTTTCCCTCTATAATAGGGAGGAACAAATAAGTAAGTATCCATTTTATTAAATGGCTCAAGATAGTATTTTTGTCCGAAAACATTATATGACAAACATGTTTTTTTCTTCTTCTTCTTCTTCTTTTTTTTTTTTTTTTTGTGTGGATCCAGGGATTGAAGTCAGGCCCTTTTGCTTGCCAGGCGAGTGCTTATTCTACAGAGCTATCTCCTGGCCCTTTTGTATGCGTTTTGAAAGTAGAAGAATTGCAGTATTTTAGATGGACTTCAGGTAAAAAGAATAAACAACAGCGTATCCTGTCTGTCTAATAGCCTACAAAACCTATAATTTGAGATAAAATGATGGAGGCCTGTATATTCTCAACATTATTTAGCATTCAACTGAAGGGGGCAACTCCGTTTGTTTAATATTTTGACTATGAATGTGAGAAATTGTTGTATATAAAGTCTTGTTTTCAGTTGCTCATGAGACGTTCCAAACCTCCTGATGCAGATAAAAGCCTGAATGAAAGTACCACGAAAACAAAATGATTGCACAAGAAACGTGAAGCTGCTATATTATTGGTAATTAAATTACATTGTGTGAGGATCACAGATGGAGCTTTTGTTAATATTTAGTCTATTAAGCTCCATTTAATGCATTGTCTTCATTTAAAAAGGAGAAACACAAATGAGAATGGTAAATAGACCATTGAAACCAAAAGTAGAAAAATGCTTTCAATTGTTATCCATTTAATTTGCTAATTAGATAATATCGCTAATTTTGGTGTTTAAAAAAAGAAACAAATGAAATTGTTCACTGACCTTCAGTAAAATAGCCCCCTTTTTGCTTTTTTAAAAAGAAAAAAACCTTTGAATCTAATTTACTCTACCTTTGAAGCAGAAAACAACAAAAACTTAGAAAAATATAGAACATGATTAGTTGGAACTCTTTTTAGAGTGTTTAATTAATATGGCTTCACAGCCAATTATACATTGTTAAATAAAAACTTTAAATTATGTTATTTGGTAAAAATCTAGGTGACATCAGATGTTAAATTATATATTTGCTAATATAATCTGATGGTTTATAATCTATACCAAAAATCAATAAACTGTGCCTCTTGCAGAGCTGACCACCTCTTTCTTGTAAATAAAATATCATGGAAATACTGCCACATGGCCTTGTTTACTGTGTAAGTAAGCATTGGATTATTGTAACAATAAGCAAAGATAATCAACTTAGGGAAATGTTTCAGTCAGCTGTCTCATGGGATGAAACACTTAGCACTACAATTCAAAGGAGGTATTTGAGCAGCTATGGGCTCTTTTACCCCCACTTGCAAGTTTTTTTTTCTTTCTGGTAATCCCGTAAAACTTTTGTGTCTTTTAGTTCTGAATTCTGTTGCAGATTTTTGCTGTAGAATTGAATAAAGCAACCAATAATAGTCACATCACAACCTTAGGTTTGGTCTGCCTTGAAAGTTTTCCACCAGATTAATTAGTTTATTACCATGAAGTTCAGCCACAAATAAAATCTGAGATCAAAATTCAATAAAGACAACTTCTATTCTCTAATGTAGCATGGCTTTTAGATAAGAATTTTCACTGTAATTCTTACTGTCAGTGAAACTTCATGAGCCTGACGTTTATTGTCCACATTCCTACCTGCATTCAAGTCTTGTACATCTCTGACCAGATTCCTACATCAAGCTCTGACTGCAGCAAGTAGGGCTTCTCTAGCCCACTTACCACAAGTTCCCAATCTCTTCTCACACCTATGTTCCAAAGATTTCTGAACTTCATGGTCAAGTACAATCACAACAATTATACTACTTTTGGTATTAATTTCATGAATTGGTCAGCTTTCACATTGCTGAAACAGAATACCCAATACCTGAAACTTAATGGAAGAAAGGTTTAATTTGTCTCATGGTTTCAGTGTGTACAGATCATTGTTGGCTGGTTTCAAGACAAAAACAGCACGGTGGAAGGAGCAGAAGGCAAAGACGTGTTGACTCATGATGGCCAGAAGGCAGAGAGAAAAGGGGCAAGGATACTTTCTTACATGTCACATCTTCACTGACAAATACTTTGACCAGTCCCCATCTATAGACATGAATTTTTGGGGGGATATTTCAGATCTAAAGTACAAAAAAATGAAAAGTTTATTTTCACTCACTGCTTTGGAGAGGATTGCCCAACGATTTAGAGCCCTTGCCGAGGAGGAACCATGCTTTGGCAGCACATCCCTGCAGGAAGCACATGACAGAGCTAAGAGTTAAGTATACCTCACTCATGTGTCCAGAAAGGAAACAGAACAGGCAGAAGACTGGTATCCCTCAGCTGTTTTCAAGCACAGCCCTCCAATAACCCCAATCCTTCAATGAGCTCCTAACTCTAAAATATTTCTACCACCTTTTATGAGTGCTAATTTGAAGAGAAAGCCTTTAATACATGGGAATTTGGAGACATTCCATGTCCAAACTTTATGGTTTAAAAACTGCTTATGGCTAACTCCATGATACAATAGAATAGCTGCTTAGTTTCAACCAAGACTGTATGGTCTACAAAGCCTAAGTACAGTCCTATCATTTCTTTTACTAAAACATTTGCCAACATCGAAGTTTAGAATATAAAATAAGGCAATAAACAGTGTATTTCATTACCTATTACACATACCTAATTTTTATTTTAAGCTAACAAAACAGTTGAATTTCAGAACTTTTCATCTTTCTGTTCCTTTTCCAACAATAGACATATATCATATTAGGTCTTACATAATGTTGGAAATATGACATCTTATGTCATATTACTTATACTTGTGGAAGGTAAAAATAAACAGTAATTGGTATGTATATATTTTGAGTCAGGAACTCTAGACAGACTGTGGAGATACAGTGATAACAAAGATCACTTGCTTTCTAGTACTCAGGTGAGATTTGCTTTGCCAGGTCCTTGGGAGATGCCTTGAGATCTTGAAGGGGACTCTATGTGGTGTGACACATGCTGAACCTGAAGTCTTGAATCTGCTCGCTGCATATCCTTCATGTGACACTAAAACAAGTGGTTGCCTTTTCCAAAATGAAGTGAAAATGATCTATTGAAATTACCTATTTTAATAATATAATAATTATACATTTACTAAATATATAATTATAAATATATAATTATATATATAAATGAGATAAATTACTTAAAAGTGTTTCCTTGTTACCTGTAGGGTTTTCTTTCTAGAACACCTTGCAATACCAAACTCCATGGATGCTGAAGACCTTTATGAAAATTGGCATAGAATTTCCATGTAATCTATTCACATGCCCTGACATATATATAAATCGTTTTTAGGATAGTGGGAATTTTTTCCTTTGTCTTTTTGAGACATGTTCTCTATATGCAGTTCAGGCTGGCCTTGAGCTCACTTTGTAGCCCAGGCTGATCTGAAACTCACAACGCTCTTTCTGTTCAGCTTCCCGAGTGCTAGTATTACAGATGTGCACTACCATACCCAGATAACCAGTCCTAGATAACTAAAAGAAATTTTCAGATTACTTATAATCTTTAATACAATTAAGTGGTATAACAATAGTTTCTATGCTTAAGTCCTAGGGAATAGTAACAAGAGTAAAACTCTGTCTACATTTTGCATGGCCACAATATTGTTTCAGTATTGTCCACCTGAAATTTGCTGAACCCACAGATACAGAACCTGTGGCTAGAGAGGGATGATTGTATATAAGTATAAATTGTCCAAGTATAAATTATGTTGTTACACACAATAAAAACTGATCTATATTAAACATACAAATATTTTTCCTACAATGTTTAAGCTATATAAAAATGTTAGAAATTTAACACAAAGAGATCACATTTATGAACACACATGAGTGTGTGTGCATGTGCATGCATACCATGGTTGTGCGTGTGTACATGTTGTATTGATACTAAACATAAAGTAGATATTTTGCCTGAGAAGTTTTTAACACTGAACATTGTGAAATGTGGGTATGAAAGAAACTGATCTTGCCTGAGAAAGTTGTTTGGTAAGGAAGATCCTCATTGTGTGGGGTCATTTGAGACAGTAAAATTGTCTTAGATTTCATTCCAGGAAAAGTCACAACAAGGAAGGTCAACCAGCATTGTGGGTAGGTCATTACATCCAGGAATTCAGTCAGTTTGTGTGAGGTCAGGATTCTGGGAGGTCTGTCTATGTAGGAGAGGAAGCCGACAAGTAAATTTGTAAAGGAAGGATTTGGGTCTGGATGGCACATGGAAAGTTAAAGACAAATTATATATCTAAGCATTGGTTTTCCAACACATGGATTGGGCCTCAAGGCAGGAATCCAGCATCCAGAGGGAATGGGTTACAGTGTAGAGTAACAGCCTTTCAAGTAATGGCCATGAGGAAATTAGAGAATGTCAGTGAATTGCAGAATGACCCCAGGAAAAGATATCTCCAGTCTAAGGGGGTTAAGATATTTCAGAAAAATATCTATTTTCAGGTCCTAGATAGGTAATCTTTTGAAAGTCCTTACCTTTTCCAGGGTAAAAGGCAGTTCCTTTACTGGCATTGGCCTTAGAGTTCTGGCTGGTCTATACTTTGACATTGGTCAGAAGACATAAAAATCAACAAGGGCTAGTATTTATGGAGTTTCATTTAGAACTGTTAAACACATATGGATTGCATAACCTAATCCAGTAAGTTTGGAAAAGGAAGAGGGTAGCTGGGATAGGTTCAAGGCAAATTTCAGATGTACTACTTGAGCTAAAAGTCATGGCTGACTTTTGCTATTACCAAGTCAGTGTCCAAAATCATGGAGGTCTTGTCTATGAAACTTATACTGACTTTAATTTGTCAGGCTGATTTGTGTCCCTCACATTCTGGCTTTTTATTTTTTTCTTATGTCTTTTCACATTAGATATTATTTCAGCATTGCCACAGCAGCCTGGAAACTCAGTTTATTGCAGGATTTGACATTATCCTATGTATTTTTGATCACTGCAGTAACCTGTTTCAGTAACTCTAGTAAAGATTCAACTCTTCCACAGACACACAAATGACATTATTTTAAAATTTGGGTAAATTATAGATAATAAATAGAAAATTAAAAAGGTTGAATAAGAAAATATTACACTTAGTAACTTAGGAAGAGAGATGGAATATAGTCAGATTATGTAGTACTCATCAATATAGTCAATGAAGATGACTTTTCAAAGCCTAGGGCCAGGGAGACAGCTCAGCAGCACACGCACCTGCCTTGTAAGCACAAAGATTGAGTTCAATCCACATTACAAATCCAAACCAAACCAAACCAAACCAAACCAAACCAAAACCACATCATTTTTCAAAGCCTAAAAGTTTTTTTTTTAATTCCTGAAAAAATGAATGAAATTGAGTAATTAGATAAAATACAATGAACGGATAATAGTTTGCTTTCATCTTGACCACAGTAATAGATTCACTTCTGAATGGTTCATAAACATAAATTTGGCCAAAGAATCCAGATTCTGTAAGGTTTGTGGTTCACTGTGACCCTGGTTCGTTACATAAGGGATGAATGACTGATTCATATTATTTAACTATGTTCTGCAATATGTATTTGCAGTTGGTGGTTCCTGGAGTAATTGCAGATAGTTCATAGATGGACTTTTGAAACCTTATTTACATATTGATTATTATAAATTTGAAGCAAATAATTGCTACTTTAAAACCATATTTTAAATACTTGAATATTTGAAGAGTTTTTCCAATTTCTTTCTTTCTTGACAGTGAAGTATTAAACATAGAATGAAACACAAAACAAAAATATCTGGATAAACATATGATAATTATATGAAAGTAACTAGTGTGTTAGAAACTGTGAAGTAGAACAGCAGAAGGGTCCAATGTTCTATTAACTATTGGAATACTTCTCTTGAAGTTCAGATATTTGTAGAGTCAAATTGAAAATCATAGAGTTGGAGGGTAACAGTAGACTCAAGAAAGGCATTAGACTAGTGTTGAGAACTGTATTGGCAAGGTAGTGCACTGAGTTCAATGTAATTTTACTTGATTTTAGTGATGTTGTAAATATTTTCATGGTAAGCATTTTTTTTTTTTGGTGGAACCAGGGATTGAACTCATACCCTTGCACTTGCCAGGGAAGTGTTCATTCCACTGGGCCATCTCCCTGGCCCCCCAAAATTTTAAATAGTAAACAGTTTTTTTTTTGTTGTGTAAATATTTTTAAATATTGAGTTTCCTCTGTATTACCAAGAGATCATTGCTATTGAATGAGTTTTTGTTTTCTTTAGTTTTTTTCTTTTTGGTAGGTAGGGTGGTGGGCCCAGGGGGCTCCTGAAAAGTGAATATGCTCAGTCTGGAAGAAAACTAGGTCAACTTCAGAGAAGGCCAAGGACCCTTGATGAGGACAGCCTGCTTATAAGTGGCAATGGATGAAAAGGGTGTTATCCACCTGAAACAGCAAATTTTGGTCAAAAGAGAAGCCCTTTTGTTAAGTATGAAGTAAGATTGGATTCTTGTTTTCCACTCAGTTCTCACCTCTCTGCTTCCTGGATTATGTAATAACTTGCAGAATTTCCAAGATTAAATAGAATAATGTCATTCAGAAATCACTTAATAATATATGGTGACATTTTGTCCTTACTTTAATGTGTGTGTGTGTGTGTGTGTGTGTATGTGTGTGTTTAGGTATATGTGTGGGAATTGTGAAAAATAGTGTGGAGAAATGTTTGAGAAGGGCAGGGGAGGTGGCTCAGGCTCAATAGAATAAGCACTTCCCTGGCAAGTGCAAGGGCCTGAGTTCAATTCTCTATTCCATCAAAAAAAAAAAAAAAAAAGTTTGAGAAATATGAACAGCCATGAGTATTTTTATAGCATAAAATAGCTTGAGGGAAAACATTCCTTTCACTTTAGAGCTCTGGTGGCACATACAGCAGTAGCAATGGCAGTAACATAAGCCCTGGAAAAAAGATTGATCTGGAAGTGGAGAGGTGATGGTAGTGTGAGTGAAGTGCACCCTGGGAATATCCAGAGAGAGGAAGAATGACATACTGTAACACCTGGTACAAATTCTTGAGTGCAATACCACATGATAGAAGATGAAAGGTTTTCAATTGTGAGAGGTTCACTCTAGATCAGGTGGCTTAGGACAAATTATTTATTGTGTTAACATCTTTTTTCTCATCTGCAAAGAGCATGGTGACATTGATGCCTACCTCATGGCATTTCTGATCTCATTAGCAAGAGGCCCACATAGAACAGCTAAAGAAACAAAGACATTTAGGAAACACTGTCTCAGTAACAGAAACCAGATTAAAACAAACAAATGAACTACAATGACCTAACAACCAACCAGCCAACAAACTGACCAAACAAACAAACAAAGAAATCCAAGCAAAGTCAAGACAAAATTCTCAGGGTGTCTTGCAGAAAAACCAAAAGATCTTTTAAAACTGAACAAGTTTGCTCCGGGGCTTGACAGAGAATTCAGGGCTACATTAAAAAAGCATGTGTTTTACTATTTTTCATCCTGACTTAGAGGTCATCTTACATTGTGGCACTTGCTATGAAAGACAAAATAACAGGAATTTCTTCACGTTATCTAAGAGGAAGAATTATTCATTATAAGACTGATTTTTGTCAGAATGTCACGGAATTTTCTCTCTGGGCATGCCTTTTATGTTTTTTTTTTCTTGTATGTTTGTTTGTTTGATAGGAGGTTTTACAGTGTCATGCAAACTGATCTTGAACTTGTGATCCTCTTGCCTCAACTTCTTGAGCGCTGGGAGTACAGGCCTGTGCCAGCATGCCCAGTTTGGACATGCCTTTGTGGCAACGTTGAAAAACTTCTCAGTGTGTAAAATAAAGTATACTTTACTTTCAGGAAATTTGTAAGAAAATTTCTTTGAAAATAGCTTATTGGATGAAATACTTCACCAAAATGCAAAAGTACCGAAATGAAGATAATAGATTTCAGTTGTTGTCCAGGGTAGAAGGTTGGGAGAAAGGAGTGAGCAGGCTAAGGAAGAACTGTGCTAGGAGCAAGACATCTGGACTGCTGCATGTGTATGAGTAGGATTCTCACCACAAACAAATTGGTGAGGTGCAGCTTATGTTAGTTAACTGGACTGAATCTTTTCCAATATATACATAGATTTAAATATTACATTATACTTCATACACATATAAAATTCCTATTTGTGCATTAAAAGCAAATTAGAAAGACAATAAAAATTAGTAGAATGCATCTCAGTGTTTATAGGAGTAGATGTTGTAACCGAGACACTACTATACTTGAATCCTCATGAAACAAAGAAGTAACATAGAAGTACTGGTGCACGAAGCTTACACATGGTAATTTTAAACCTTTCTGCTCCTATTTCTAGATTTTTCAATATTTAATTATAATGCTCACAAAGCAAGAATTGATCCTAAGGCTTTTAAAGATGAATTTGACTTTGAGATTATAGAAGCATCCAGAAAAAGAGTAAGTAAGCCAAAATTAATTTCTAAATGTTTCAAAGTAATTGACTTTTACTGTTTTTGTTTTTGTCCCTACAATATCTGAAATATTTCTGAAAACTGTGGGAGATTTGGTGGTCTCTTTTCATATAATTTTGTGAACTCCACTGTCTCTGGAACTTATTATGCAAGAACAAAACAAAGCACTCCTTAAATACTGAGAAGATGAATAAGAGTGTTTTTAAGTTCTACTTGGTGTATCATTCATTCGTAATGTTAAATTAAAAACAGAAATAATGTCAAGCACAGAAATACAAAATGAAATCCATCAGTTTTCTCCACCAAAAGATGGTCAGTGGAGAGTGAGTAGGAGATGGAAAGGTAAAAAATCTTAATTCTGAAAATGAAGATGATACTAACTGGAAACATATAAATGAATTTCCTTAGTGTTCTCACATATAATCAATAGAACTCATCCTTAAAGAAAGATTAAACTGCAGACTTGTATCAATAAATGGATGTAACTTGGGACTACGTTCATAAGTGAAATAAGTCAGACCTATATGTGTAAACATCACTTTGTACCTCCTTTTTTGTTCAGTTTTGTCAGAGATAGGTATTCCACTGTCATTCATATATCATAGGTGGATAAATTCTGCAAAGTAATCCAATATAGTCTAGTAGTGAAGGTCCATTATGTAGTGTGTGTATAAATATATATCTGTTTATACAAAGTAGTTAGCATAGATATACAGCTACTTTATCTTAGTTCAATGAAAAGAAAGTTTTGAACTAATAGTGTTAAGACACGATAACACGTCTGCATATAACTACTGTGAAGACAACAATATGCAAATAATAATTATTGCAACTGTCCTACTAATCTGTTTTGAAACTCTCATTGCTACTTCTTTCTAAAAAATTAGCATAAAAATAAAATTGCAAATTAAAGAAAAGTATTTTTTACACTAGTGTGAGAAGCTGAAAGAGTAAATAAGATAAAAAATATATAATAGTTATTGTGAATTGGGATGAAACTGTTCAAAAGAAAAGACAAACTATGACAAGGGAAATGAGAATGGAAGAAAGGAAAAATATGTGTATACACAGGATAGTTGAGATAGTTACACACCTACTTTCTCTTAAGTCAATGAAAAGAAGGTTTTTTGCTAATATTGTTTGGATAAGATATCATGTCTGCATTGTACTATGAATAACTACTATGAAGACAACAATGTGCGATGTATTAATTATTGTAACTGTCCTAGTAACCTGGTTTTAAGCTCTGTTTTATTGTTATTTTTTCCCCTTTAAATGAAAAAACACTAGGTTCAAAGGCATGGATAGGAGGAGACTGTGGTTTTTTGAAAATAGCTTCTTTGTTCAAATGAATTGTATTACTTGCTTACTGTCAAACTTTGTCACATTACTTGGCATCTCATATTCTAATATGCTCACGTCTCACAAAATGACAATAGAATTTGCCTCATTGCTTAACAATATAAAGTACATTAACGAACAAAGAATTTAAAATATCAAATGACATTTAGTCAACTGTAGATGACTGTATGTTATCTTCTCATGGAAAGGTATGGATGTAGCTTGGGCATGTGTGTCATGTTCACTTTGTGAATTCTCTCCTGGACTTGTTTGTTAAGGTTATACACTGACTATTGTCTTCTTTGTATCTTGTATTTATTTGTAAAAATTATTACTAACTTTGATGACATGCATGGTATCTAAGGACACAGAGATACTCATGACACAGAGATGTACTGCAGAGGAAATAGAATTTTTTAAAGAAAGTCTTCATGAATTAGATATACAAGAACTAGTGACTTCTGAATTAAATTATGAAAGTTAATATGTTTGGGATAAAAACAGCTAACCATGTTTAAATGTGGATATTCCTCAGATAATCTTTTTAAGTGTTTCCTTCACCTACAGTAATAGGATGGAATACGGAGACTAATTCAATTTTGATAGCCTGATTTTCTATGCTGTTTTAAATGTAGCTCAATCATAGCTTGTTAAGGACATGTGTGGTATAATGGAAGGCTGATCTGATTTGGAATTAGAATAATACTTTCTCAATCGTTGTCTAGAGGAAACTGGTTTTACCAGATGACTATAAATATTCTGTGAAAAGAAAGGTCTTCTACCAAAGAAGGAGAAAACTTCTCCTTCTCTAGAATTAACACATCTGAGTTCAGCATCGCAATCCACCATTTACAAAATATTTAACTTGAAAAAAATTAGAAATTTAAGAGCATGTTTTGTGGGAAATGAAGAACAGTATCTCTCAAGATTGGTTTTGGCTGAAATAAATCAGATGGTAAACATGAAACACCAGAGAAATGCATTTTGGTGCATGTTGTTGGATCTAACTTAATATGGACCTGGATTTGGGCATTCTATTGACATTGATATGATTCAATGTGAATCTATTCTGACTTCTCCCAGAATGAGAGAATTTCCAGAGAAAGAATGGAAAAAGCTATGTAATGGTTCTTCCATTTAAAGAAATGAGGAGTGTTTTTTCCCTGCTGACATGGCAGGTAGTTGAAGCGATAAGAGCCATGTTTAAATTGCTTTCAATATTACACAGTATATACCAGTATCCAAACATAATATTGTAGTGAATTACAGCTTTTATTTTTTCTATCATTTTAACATAAAATATGAAAATCTCTGAAAAACCATAATTAAAGAAACCATTCGTCTAAATGAAATACAGGTGGTAAAATATTAGAAACAATGAGGAACAACCAGAAGTCCTACATACCTCTAGTGGGAATGGGAAGTGAAGAAAACAATTTGCAAAATTATATGGGATGTCCAGTAAATGTGAACAGAGTTATCCTATTATCAATAACTGCATATAAACTTTGCAACAGGCATATGCTAGAATTGAAGTACAATTGTTTGCAAGAGTTGTAATGAGAGAAGCTTTCCTAAGGCCCACCAAGTGTAGAAAAGAGGAATTTTATCAGCACACTCACAAGATGAAATACTATGGAACAGAAATTCAAAAGAGGAAAAAACATAGTAAAAAGAAAAAAAAAATTAATGCTACTCTTTTCAAAGACCAGCAGAAATTGTCAATACAGTTAACTTCTTTGTCATTGTTTTGTTTTATTTTGTTTCTTTACAGGAATCTTGTGCATTTATATCTGGTAGTATGAACAACTAATTTGCTGATAAAATAATTTAATACAGCAACCATTTCTGAATTCCTATTACTTGGTTTAGTGAAATTTCATATTATTTCTAGTGTCATTTTTTCTACAATATGTTTGTATTCTTTTTAAAAAAATTAAAAAATACTAAAAAGGAAATTTCATCCAAAAAGGAAATATGGAACAAGAGAGTGAGGAAATTGGAGTTTAAGCAACAGTGCAAATGCATGTCACAAATATAATGTGAATGAAAAACTGTAAACCTGAAGGAGCACACATTACATAGATTTATTCATGTAAAATCTACAAAGCCAATCCATGTTAGAACTTTGGACCCTGCTGGTCTCCGAAGTTGGAACTGGGACATCTGGCATAAGATGCATGTTCACATGTTGATCCTTCTGATATTATCAGTCTCTAAAACTGGATTGTGCTGCGAGATTAGGATTCTGTACTCTTCTGCTTACTTTACTAAAAAGATGAACGAGGAAATTTTAAAAAGTAAATAAAATTGTAGTTCCTAGACTATTTCAAACTCCAAAATAGAAAATTATTTCTAGGTTTGGTCTGATTCATTTGGTAAATGTTCCTACTTTCTACAAAATTCTGTAGTTTTTCTTTCCATAAAATGTTAAAGATTGGTCTGTTGTTGAATAATGTTCCATATTTGTTACCACTTTATGCACACTTCACACCTAAGATATTTTAATACTCTCAAGGGACCTACTAGTAAGGGCCTTAAACCCTGGCTAAGATTTTGCTTTTAATTGATAAGATAGCTAAACTGAGTTCATGAGTTTGATAAAGCCTGCTTATCTCCAATCACCATGAGAGACAAAGAAAAATAAATGCAACAATTATCTCTCTAGCAAGTGCATAAAAGTAAAATCCAAGGAGTTTATCCAATGAACTAACTATGAATTATGTGGATGATGTGACAAGACCCCTCAGTAAGTTATAGAGGAATTCTAGAAACTTGTATTATGGATATTTTACAGTGTAATAATAAGGAAAATTTAGCAATTAGCAATGTTGTAAGGGGAAAATAATTTGCATATGGGAATCAATTATATGTTTTTGTGTGACTCTGAATTTATGAATGCATTATTATAAACCACAGACTTTTCTTTGCCCTATTTGTTTTTCTGTTCTAAAATTTTGAAATTTTTCCTTTATCATGTTTTTCATTGCCTGTTTTTGTTACTCATAGTTCATTTAGGTAATACATATTGATAACATAAAGGAAGTCGGAATGTGACTAGGGCTGACAATCATTATAGTGTATTAATAGCACAGAAAATTACATGTAAAGCAGTAGGGAAATGAACAGAACAGTTTTTTCTAATTTTGAAGCCTTTTTGGAAAATGATAATTGTTCTTCCTTCAGTAGTGATGCACATCAGCTGCCAAATTAAATTTTCATGAATAGCAATATTTCTAGTGCTGAATATATCTAAACAGAAAGCCTTAGAATGTTACTACCTTTAAAAAATATGCTATATATTTCTACCTGAATCATTCTTCTAATATCCAATATTTAACTTTGTGAGATTCACTAGATTATTTGACAATTTAATATCCTTGTCTTTTAAAGTTAAGATGATAAAAAGAATTATAAAATAATCAAGAGGCTTTAATTTACTTTCATATACTGAGAGGGCCATGGCAGTCCTTGCCCTTACGGTTACTTTTGAAATAAAGCACTTTAAATCGGTGAAAACATAGAAATAAGACACATTGAAAAACTATGATAACATACATACTTTGGTTCACAGTATGATTTTTGAATTTTTTCTTTCCTCTTTTTGATGAAGTTAACTAGGGGCTTATCAATTTTATTTAGTGTTTCAAGGAACCAGCTTTTTGATTCATTAATTCTTTAAAATCTTTTCTTTGATCAGTTGAATTAATTGCTGCTCTAATCTTCATGATTTCTTCCCATCTTTGGGCTCTGGATTGGTTTGTTTTTCCTTTTCTAGATGTTGGAGGTGCAACATTAGGGTGTTTATTTGTTCCCGTTCTGTTTTTCTAATGTGCGAGTTCAGAGCTATGACTTTCCCTCTGACAATTGCTTTCATCGCATCCCATAAATTCTGATAAGTTGTGGTTGAATTTTCATTGAATTATAGATGTTGTTGAATTTCTTTTTCAATGTCATCTGTGACCCATTGATTACCGGTAAGGTGTTGTTTAATTTCCATATATTTAGGGTTTTCTTTAATGGTTTCTTTTTTCATTCACTTCCATTTTCATTGTACTGTGGTCAGATAATATGCATGGGATAATTTATGATTTCTTGCTTATATTTAAGCATGACCTATGGACTAGTATGTGGTCTGTTTTAGAAAATGATCCATGTGCAGCTGAAAAAAGTGTGTATTCAGCTATGGTTGGGTGGAACACTCTGTATATGTCCAACCAAGTCCATTTGTTCCAAGTTCTGCTACTTCTTTGCTAATTATTTGTCTGGTTGACCTATCTTTTTGCGATAAGGGGGTGTTAAGTTCTCCTGTTAAGATTGTGGTATTGGATATTAGTTTTTTCATGTCCATTAAGATTTGTCTTACATAGTTGGGTGCTCCTGTGTTTGGTGCATACGTATATATGAATGTTACCTCTTCCTTTTGAATTTTTTCCCTAACAGTACACAGTGGCCTTCTTTATTTCTTTTGATCATTCTTGGTTTGAAGTTGAGGTTGAGAACAGAATTGTTACCCCTGCTTTTGCCTGAGGTACTGGGGCACGAAGTATTGTTTTCCATGTTTTCACTTCCAACCTATTTCTTTATGAGTTAAGTGTGTTTGCTGTATACAGCATATTGTTGGATTTAGTTTCCTAATCCACTGTGCCAGTCTATTTCTCTTAATTGGTGAATTGAGTCCATTTACATTGATAGTCATAATTGAGATGTATTGAATTGCAATTGACATGCTTTGTAGTTTCTGTGGTTTATTCCTTTTTGTCCTGTGTTTAATTGTTTGCCCCATTTAGTGGGTTCCTTCTGTTCTCATTCATGGAGTTCTGATCATTTTCATCCCCCTCTAGAACATCCTTCAGTAGTCTATGTAGAGTTGTGTTTGTCATCATGAAATTCTTTAGTTGTTCTTTGTTGTGGAAGTATTTCACTTCTCCATCAAACTTGAAAGAGTTTTGCAGGGTACAGAAGTCTGGGCTGTAATTTGTTTTCATAGAGGAATTGAAGTTCTCTGCTCCTTGCTCTTCTTGCCTTCATGGTTTGTGAAGATAAGTCAGTTGCAATTCTGATGGATTTTCCTTTGAATGTGTTCTGCTTCTTCTTTCTAACAGCTTTCAATATATTTTCTTGTGCTGGATTTCTGTGACCTTGACTATTATATGTGTTGTTGTGTTTTTAATTAGGTTGAAGTTATTTCACATTCTGTATGCTTAAGTTATCTGAATGTCAGATTGTTTCCTCATATTTGGAAAGTTTTCTGTTATTACTTCTGCTCATATTCTTTTTATATCATTTGTATTGGCTCCTTCCTTCTCATTGATGCCTATTAACTCACACTGTTCATCTTTGCATTCTCTTGCAGGTGATGAATTATTTTTTTCCTGCATCCTAGTTGTTTTTAAGAGTTCTTTTCTTACCTTTATCACCAGCTGCACCAGAGTCTTCAAAATGTGAAACTCTATCTTCACTTTCACTCAAATGGTTTTGTAGGCTTTGTTTGATATTTTAAGTTCCTCTATATCTTTTTGACTCTGCTTCATGTGATCTATTTCTTTCCCATATTTCTCATTCAAGGAATCCTTCATTTTGCTAATCTTCTCTATGTTTTTTTTTTATCAATGTCCTCTTTAGAACCAGTTATTAATTATTTTACTGCTGTGTTTTTCTTTTCAGATTGGTTTCCTCCATATGTTTCTGTATTTGATTCTTAACTTCAGATGCTATGAATTCAGTGATTTCTTTCTTTATTTCAGAAATTAATTGTGCTCTGAGTTCCTCTATACCTCTCTGTTGTAGCTTATTTACTTCCGACACTATTAGTTCATACATTTCACTTGAGCTAGTGTCTTGTGCACTTGTTCTGTGTGGGTATTGTATTTTCTCCATATTTTTCTGCATTAGGTTCTTTACTTCAGGTGCTATGAATTCAGAGATTTCTTTTTTTCAGAAATTAATTCTGTTCTGAGTTCCCTATACCTTTCTGCTGTTGTTTCTTTACCTCCAACACTATTAATTCATACATTTCAGCTGGGTTGGTGTCCTCTGCACTTGTTCTGAGTGGTTCAAGACCTGAGATTGTATTTTGCTCCTTGTCTTTGTCATTTCATATAGCTCTGACCTCTGACCTTTGGTGTACAGCTTTGGTGAAGTTATAACCTCAGCACCTAATAAAATTTGGGTGCAGATCTATTAAATTTGAGTTTATCCAGTTGTGCCTGGCCTGGGTTTAGCTGTTGTGTTCAGCTCCTTCCTGTTGCAGCCCTTAAAAGTGAACCCGTGGTGCCCATCTGGTGAATCTGTGGTGCCCCTCTGTTGTGCCCCTGGTCCAGCGGGTACAGGGAGCACAGAAGCTTTCCCAACCACTAGCCTGGCCTGTGTTTGGGCTGGATCTGGGGGTCCTGAGAGCATAGCAGAAGTTCTGACTCATTGGGCGGGCTTTGGAGAGGAGGCTCTAGAGGCTCTCACGTCATGGGCTGGGCTGGACTTGATCCGAGGAAATCCAACCAGTGCAGGGGACTGGAGGAGCTCACCCCCACACTTGCTGGGCCTGAGCTTGGGCTGGGTATGTGTGGTGGAGGATTCCCAAGAGGGCGAGAGGGTGGGGCATAAAGTGTCTCGAGAATGCTGCAGACGGCTCGCACTAGGATTTAAATGAAAGATGTCTCATGAGCTGTCAGTACAGAAACATTCCACTCTCAGAAAGCTTTGCACTAGCAGGCTATAACTATTAAAGATTTCAAATGGAAAATATAACTTAATAGTTTGAAAAGTTTCATTAGACATGTATATAATTGTGTACTATGATCCTTATAATATCATTTTACTAAAACTTAAAAAGTATCTTAAAAGCTTTCACAGACGACCTGTTCAAAAATTTAATTCAAGTATGGTTAAGTATGGTCCCATGTCTCTACATACCCTGTGCCTGTCTCTGTCTCTCTGTGTCTCTGTGTCTGTCTCTCTCTCTGTTTCTTTCCCCACACACTCTCACATACTAAACTTACCAACACCAAATAAATCAGTGAAATCTATATCAAAATTGAAGCAAGATTAAGTGAACAATAAAATAATATTCATTTCATTTTTTCTATGGATTTTATGAAACAAATTGCTCAGCATTGGATGTTTACTTTTTCAATCATAAAATATATTCTGAAAGATTTGGTTCTTTAGATCTTTGTTTTAAAGATAATTTATAGACTTTCTAGGGCAGATGAAAATTTTGAAACCCTTCCAACTCTACAAACATTATGTTTCGTACTTCAAATTTTTAAGCATTTAAAACTAACTTTGCATATTTATTTACAACATTTATTGTTTGTCTCACTAAATCATACATGTGGTTCATGAGGGTGAACATTATTTCCTCCTTTGTTCATTGTTGTAGCCCCATAACTTACAAAATCATATGATTTATAGCATGAGCTCCATAGCAATTTATTAAGTAAAGATATTCGTTTTCTAAATAAATTAGCATCATATATATGTATACATTATTTAGGCTACTTCTTATGCTAAGCAATGCAAATGGTAAAAGAATTGTGCTACAATTCTCATGGTCAAAAGATTACAATTTCAATTTTTTTTGAGATTGTCAATTTCAAATAACCTGCGTATACAGTCCTTCTCATCAACGAGCCATAAATGACAATTTCCTTTCATGATTTCCTAGTATAGTTTGCTGATGGTGGGAAACAAATGTGTTTCCATAGGATGACTTGGGAAACATAATCTTTTGGAAAAAGGCAAAATAGTTAGAGGGAGGTAATGTTTGCACAATACACATATTTTTGAAGAGGTAGAAACACAACGTGTAAAACTATTTGCCTCTTCATTGTTTTCTCAAGCCTTGTAATTTCCAGTTCCATGAAATCAACAGGGTACACCCCTAAATTAGCTTCTACAGAGATTGGCTGGTACTCCAGCGACTGTTGAGATTTATTTGAAACCTGCAAGGAAAATGGAACTCTTAGGACTTTCATCTCCTTTCTTTTGCTTTGGAGCTTTGGACATATTCATTAATAAATGTCTACAAGACCTCTTAAGAGGAATGGGTAATAATAAGAAAAATGATGAGTAGAGTAGTCATGAAAAAGGAGAAACAAATTGAAAAGGAAAACAAAACAGAATAATCCCCAAAAGTTTCAAGTAATTCCATCTGGATATAGATGCACATAATTAGTTCATTCACCAATAAACCACAGAAATGACATTTTCCAAAAATCTATCATTTCCTTTAAACTAAATTATACCATTGTAAAAATTACTGAAAGCAAAGTCATATCATAACAAACATCATAATGAACCAAATTCAATTACTAAATATTAGAATCATTCTGGCTTCTAATATCATTGAAACTGCCAACATCCTCATCCTTTTATTTTCTTAAAAAATAAATAATACTGATATTTGAAGCACTTGATGACAGTAACTAAAAATGTAAAAGTAGCCAAACACTGGGTTTGTTTTATGTGGCCTTTGTTTGAATAAACAGTTATTATAAAACATATGTACTCCTTTAGTTTGCTGGGATCCTATTTCACATCTTGAACAATGATTTGCTATGTGATACTTAAGTGACCTGAAAGGTTACAATTATGTTTGAGCCCATGTTAATTCCAGGGCATACTGTGCATGCCAGTCACCAAATATTAGAGTAGGACTAAAACATTTCCTTAAGAGTAATTTGCTAGTGAGTTATTAATCATCTAATTAAAAGTAATTTTGGACAATATCTATATGTTAGACACCATTTCAAGTACTTGGTATTTCTACCAGCTAGCCTTATATACTATTTGGGATAGTTTTATCATAAAATATAGCACCCAATCCAAGCAGGTTATAAGAACTTTGCTATCTTGCGAGGGAAGAACTTATTCTATTGAGCCATCTCCTTGGCCTTTAATTTTTTACTCTTTTATTTTGCTCATGGATCTTTGAACTCTCTGCAGTTTTCTGGGTTTTGCTAGATTAAGTGGGGTTTGGCTCCATGCAGGTGGAAGATTTCATGTTTTCTTTATCTATCATCTTTGGGAGATACCCAGGGAAGCAGCAGCGGCTCCAGACATGCTCCCTTTGTGGAGGAAGCTGCTGTTTACAAATGGTACACTGTCATTTCTGCCCACATTCCCCTAACAGAGCAAGCCATGGAGTCAAGTTCAATATGAATATGCCAGGAAAGTGTGCACTTCCTGTGAAGGAGGCCCAGTCCATGTGTGCTGAACAGGAAAAGCGAATCGATCAAAAGTATAGTAATGAGAAAAAAAAAAAAAAGAGTAGGTTTAGAAATTCCTATTCATGGTACCTACATTTCTGTGATGAGACAGATTACGCAATAATAAAGAACACAGTCTAGTGGCATAGTAAGTATAGGATTTATTAAAAATGTGAACTTTGAGCAATAACGTAAGTGGGTGCTTTCATCCCTGTGAATATTTAGAAGAAAATCATTTCAGCTCAAGGGTTTACAATTTGCTAGTGTCCTAAACTGAAAGTGTGCTTGGCTTGTTGAAGCAAGAACAGAAGACAAAGTGGCTGAAATTGTGGAGCACACAAGAGGAAGAAGCTGTACAGGAAGTCTGGAAGGTAATGCAGGTGACAGCAACTGAGAAACCTGCCATGTACATCCTTCCAGGAAATTAAGAGGTCTTTGACTTTCACTCTGGGTGAATAGTGAAGAGACCAAGAGGGAGCATTTAGGTGCAGAGAATCCAGCATTATCAGTTACCCGATACTGTTGCAAGGACAGGAAGAAAGCACCAGGTAACCACTGTATGTCATGAAAAGTAAAGACAGTAAAAGCATATCCAGGAAACACAACATTCACCAAGTTATTTTCCATTAACTCATAACTGCTCAAGAAGAATTAAGGTAACTACAAAATTTAAGTGGTTTTCCATTAATTCAATTTTACAATATCTACCTAGCTACACTATCTAAGCAGTATGGTAAAATCATTGTTGTCCATTCTGATTAGTAGAAATGTGGACACTGGTGGAGGTCATCTTGAATGTTAACCTTATCCAAAGCATTTTCACAGATGTTTTCCTAGTGTGATTCTAAAGATGGAGAGAATTTGCTTCTTTTTCAGGCAGTCCATGTCTTTGTTGATCACCTCCAGAAAATTCTTTTTATTTAACTGGTATTAGTTTTCCAGTAATTCTCACTCTTTGTTCTAGTCTTGACTTTAGGAAAGTCACAGGATATATCAATGAAGATCTTGACAGAAAGAGAACCAATAAGATGGAGGAATTAAAAGAGGGAGGGGAGAGAGAGAGAGAGAGAGAGAGAAACAGAGAGAGACAGAGACAGAATTAAGAGCCCTGTAGTTTCCTGCTTTTGTTCTCTTTGGATGGTGTTATGGTTTGTGCCCAGGTGTCCCCACCCCCAAAGCCTCATGCAGTTATGGGGGCAGCTTTTGAAGTTTGTGATTAGTGTGGGTGTAGCTGCTGCATTTGCTGAGAGGTGGCTAATTTGCATTACAATGCAAGTAGAAGGAGACTATCTAGCTGGCAGAGCTTCTGCCACTCCCATTCCTCTCTGTTATTTGCCACCACCTTGAAAGGTTTCTCTCCACCATGTGCTGCTCTGCCTTGAGTATGGACTGAAACCTCCAGTAACTGAGCAAAGTAAACCATTCCTTCCTTCATTTTGAGTGTTTGATAGTTGTCCCAACAAGGAGAGAATAGTAACTGAGACAGACCAGCAAAGGACTGCAGTGTCTGATCAAATACTATTATTTTCCAGAATCTAAGACTGCTAAAAAGCTGGGTGTGGTGGCGCTAGAACTACTCAGATCCTTTTTCTGCATCACGTTGCATGGCAATTTAAATCTGTATATCATTCTCATCACTTTCCTCTGTGCTGTCCTGATTGTTGCTGCTGGTGTTGGTTGTGAGCAAATAAACCAACCACATATCTTTGAAAATGATTTCCACTGGAAAGAAAATGAATAGAATGTTTAGATATAATTTTAAAATCACTCTTATTTTGACCGTAAGTCATTGAAAACATGCTGTTCAAGAACTTTAAGACCTCCAACTGTGCCTTAATTTTTATGATAGTAGATAGTTACATAACCGAAAATTAATTTTTAGCTGCTCCCAGCATTTTTAGTAAGTCTGCTCTTAATTTGATGTCCTTGGGAGCTCTGCTGAATTGCTGATTTACAAAAGCATGTGAAACTCTCATCTTCCTCTTGGTGATCAGTGCGCTGTAGTTTCCTTCTCTCAAGTATTTGTCTTCTCCATTTCACCAGTGATGTATTATTAACCTTTTTTTTTAGATTGATATTTTTAAAATATTTAAAGTAACTAAGTAACAGTAATGATATTTATTAAGATTTTCTTATAGTTAGAATGATTATAAATACTTTGTGATTTCCCCTTCCAATGATCACAAAATACCTTCATTTTGACAAGTAACTGAAGCACAGAAAGAAAAGAACCCATGGGAAAAGAAAAGACTCACATTAATATCATTGTCATTGGACATGTGGACTCCGGCAAGGCCACCACCAGCAGCCATGTGATCTACGAATGTGGTGGCATCAACAAAAGAGCCATTCAAAAATTTGAGGAGGAGGCTGCTGAGATGCAGAAGGGTTCCTTCAAGTATGCCTGGGTCTTGAACAAGCTGAAAGTGGAGCGTGAGTGTAGTATCACCATTGGCATCTCCCTGTGGAAACTTGAGACCAGAAAGTACTATGTGACCATCACTGATGTCCTGGACACAGAGACGTCATCAAAAACATGATTTCAGGCACATCCCAGGCTGACTGTGCTATCCTGATTGTTGCTGCTGGCGTTGGTGAATTCAGAGCTGGCATCTCCAAGAACGGGCAGACCCGTGAGCATGCCCTTCTGGCTTACACCCTGGGTGTGAAACAACTAATTATTGGAGTTAACAAAATGGATTCCATGGAGCCACCCTATAGCCAGAAGAGATACGAGGAAGTTGTTGAGCAAGCCATCACCTACATTAAGAAAATTGGTTACAACCTTGACACTGCAGCTTTTGGGGCAATTTCTGGTTGGAATGGTGAAAACATGCTGGAGCCAAGTGCTAACATATTGGTTCAAAGGATCAAAGGTCACTCATAAAGATGACAATACCAGCAGAACCACATTGCTTGAAACTTTGGATTGCATCCTTTCACCCACTTGCCCAACTGACAAGCCTTTGTGGCTGCCCCTCCAGGATGTCTACAAAATTGGTGGTGTTGGCACTGACCCTGTGGGCTGAATGGATACTGGTGTTCTCAAATCTGGCATGGTGGTCACCTTTGCTCCAGTTGATGTCACAGTGGAAGTCAAGTCTGTTGAAATGCACCATGAAGCTTCTGGGGACAATGTGGGCTTCAATACAATCAAGAATGTGTCTGTCAAAGATGTCCAGAATTTTGAGACCCATTAAAACAAAAGTTTAATGAGGAAAAAAAAAGCAGAAGGGAGGCATATCCAATTGTCTATGGACTTAGAGAGAAACTTCTGTTTTATTATTATAAGCAGTGGTGAAATAAAAATTTGGCTGGTTTAAATTTGCCTTTAAAAGATGATAAAACAAGACAAATCTAGCAATGTGTTAGGTACATCCATCAATCTCCTCCCATCAGTATAACCATGCACTGCAAATACATACTGATGTAATTCAAGACATTTATAAAGGTATGTGAAACATTTACAAAATGAAAATGAAATATAAGACTTAAAAACTTAGTTTTGGGGTTGTATTGCAGGGGGGCTATCTTCTACTTTGAAATTTGAATAGAAAACTTTCCTAACTTGTATCACATACTTAAATACACTCATCAGTGCTTTAAGAAGCCGAGTAGATAGACTGAGAATTGCTATTCCATTTACTACCTTACTCTGGCCTTTGTAACACTCATTAACTCTGCAACTTGTGCCTGAAGTTTCATTGATCCTCACAGCTATAGCGTCATCAGTATAAGGATATGAGGTTCCCACAGTGGCTCCTTTTTCAGGAATTTTAGGGTGACATCTCTTTACATCAGTATATTAAACAATAATGATGGGGCCAGGGAGACAGCTCATTGTACTAAGCATCTGCTTAGGCAAGTACAGGGATGGAGGTTTGATCCTTGGTATGTTGTGCCAGGCCCATCTCTGGGCACACTGAGCTGGCCACTGAAACTGAGCATGATGGCACACACCTAAAATTCCAGTGCTGGGGTGGCTGCAATTAGGAGGATCACTACAAGTCCCATTTGGTACAGTAGTGAAACCTTGTACCTAATACACCAAAATTAAAATAAATATTGACTACACATAATTCAAAAGGAGCACTGGAAAGAAATCTTCCCCTGAGGTTGGTGATCTCCAGATGGCTGCAAATGCTCTCTTGTGGAGTGCCTAGGCTTGGCCACTATCATGGGAAGAAGACAGTGTTAAATTGCTCATAGCTTTTCCAATAAACAAAATCTTATATTTTATAGCCCTTGAGGATTTATTAAGCACTACTTATGGCTTACTTTTATATGACACTGCATTTTCTTTAATTTTATTGAGAAAAAATTGCAATGGACAGCTTCAAAACAGGTTGGTAGGAGAGTTACAACAATTGATACATGGTATATTAATTGTCTTTGAAGTAGTCATTCATAGCACAAGATGCAGACATGATACCTGTCCAAACACTATTAATACAAATCTTTCTTAATGAGTTAGGCGAAAGTAGCTATATATCTATCCTACTTTGTATTTACAGATGCTAAATTGTCCTTCATTTATATCTCCTTTCTTGTTTAGCTTCATCAGAGATGTGTATTCCATTGGCACCCAAATATTGTAGGTGCATGAATTCAGCAAAATATTCCAATATAGTCCAGCAGTCCACAATAGCAGTGGGTTACCACAGGACTGGCGATGTCCGAATCTGTTGACTTGAACCTTTCACATCTCAGCATATTAACATGGCTTCACTTCTCATATCTCATTTCTATACTTTTCTGCTGGGTGGTTAAGACCAAGATAAAGCAAGAGCTATATAACAAGAAATGTAACTTTTGTATTTGATAAGATCAAGTCCCCTCAGGACTTATCACAAAACCCTGTACCACACTTCGTAGATCCTTAGATAACGCATTTTAACAATATTAGTGAATATAACATTAATAATAGGATGACTTAAGCTTCTTTGCAAAGTAGTTTTACATGTGAAATTATTCTTCAAGTTTATCTAACCTAAAGCTCTTACTTGGGGAGGAAAAATTGAAGGCCAGTGAAGCAAAACCCCATTGAACTTCATAAAGCTCCTCCCCCAACTGCTTGCACTCAATGGCAGCACTCCTGCAGGGGCACAGCAATGCATGGAAGGAGCAGGCTCCAGGGCCACAGTCTGTACCCTGTGACGCTTGTAAGTCCCTTAGTTCCCCCAAGTCCAGGGATCAGTGAGGGGTCTACCATGAGTATGTTTCAAAGCCTTGAGGGGAGTATTGGCTTCATAATACTTAAGCTCCTGACCCACAGCGCAGAAGGTTGAGCCTACAGTGAATGTTTCCATTGGCTTTTTCCTGTTCTGTTCAATTACACTGTGACTGACACTCAGAAAATGCGCAGAGAAGTAACAAATCCACATGACATCACAGGTTCTAATTATTGAAGGTTTTTCTCAAGAAAACCTTTTTATTAAACATTTTGTAAAATATTCAAAGTAATTTTTACATTTTTACAAAGTCAAGACAAAAGCACAGTTAAAGCCTTTTACTAAGATTCCAGGCTGTTTAGCTCTGAAGTCATATTTTATTTATTTATTTGTTTGTTTATTTATGTATTAATTTATTTTGTATTTCAGGGAAGGTGTTCAGGGTCTCATTACTAGATCAGACTCATACTGATCCACCTGTTTACAGCCTCCCAAGAGCTAGGATTATAGGTGAGTGCCAGCAAGCACAGTTTCAACTGCCCTGTCAGTCTGCCACAGGGGCGGGGCTGGCAAGGCAGACCCTGGGATAGAACCCCGGGCCCTGCGCCTGCTTGCAGGTGCTATATTTCACTGAGCTATTTGTCTAGCCTTATTCTTTTGTTTTTAACAACAGATTTATATGGCACAAACAGAGACTTACTAACCATTGAGTAGTATGATGCTTCCAATCACTTTGTTAGGGGTACACTTTTTGTTACACAATTTTATTGAATTCTAAATGGCACATTCTTTGTGTATATGAGCATGACTAATAGAATTTTTTCTTAATATTTTATTTTGAAGATAAAAATTTAAAAAATGTACAAAATTTTCTGGTTGAGTAGTGATTAGGTAAATTCAAACTGTATTTCCAGCAAAATACATGATACATCTCTTCATATTTTTAGATAAAAGTAACTGAAACAAAATTTTGGTAGGTGAAGTTCATAACAATTGAATGGTAGATTAACAAATGTTCATCAAGAACAGACAATAAAATAAAAGCAGATGATAAAAATGACATGTAATTGTAAGCTGTTTTATTTAATGGTGTTTCACTATATATTAATGTCACTTAAACTTTCCAAAATTCATTGAAAACTATTTAACAAATGCTTTCATTTATGTTTATTTTGCAGATTTTTAAAAAAATGAGTTATAACAATGTCTAGATGCTGTCCTAGGAAGCAAGGTGAAGATTTAAATGACAAACGACCCTTCTCTTTAACAGGCCTGTCTATTCAAACACTGGCTAAATCACTGGCAAAGCATTTGCTCTTCTGATCAGAGTGCAGGGTCCTATATTAGCTCTGTATGAGACACAAATGCAATGATAGCCACAAAGGTAATTTCCAGCTTTCTATCAGAAGCATTAAACAAATGATAATAGATAGAGAAAAGTCATTTTAATGATTTCTTTTTTCTAATTCAACTTGTACAAACTATGTTCATTGCTATATATGATGAATATAAAAACTACAATGTTGCCTTTTGCTTTCCTATGAAATTGGCATGTATTTTTCACTTACAGTGCATCTCAACTATGACCAGCCACTCTTCAAGTGCTTCAAAGCCACAACTGGTTAGTGGCTGTCATAGTTGACAGTCCAAGGAAGAACTCATATTTTTTTCCATTGGAGAAAACTAGGAATGCTTAACTGCTATGGTGACTCTTAAACCAGGGCAGGTTATGCATAACGCATCCAGTGGTAGGCTAGTAAAGCAGCATTGAGTTATAAGATCTATTTATAATGAAGGAGAACACAGCAGAGACCAGATTTGCAGAGAAGCCTGTTTACGTCACTGCGACTGAGCACATTCCATTCTCAATGACCCAGTCTTAATGGGGAAGGTGCTTAAATAAACACCCTCATTTTACCTTCAAAAATCCATCAATGAATAAATGTCAAACTTAAGGGGAAAAAAAGACCCTACATCTTCATTTGAGGCCATTACTGAAACCACTATCCCCATCTCTGCTTTCCTGGCAGTTTCTAAGTTTTAAAAGGCGAGTCTGGGAATGACTAGGAAACCTGAAGGATTAGTTTATGTTTTTCTTGGCCTCCTAAGACCTTGCTCTTCAGATACCCACACTGCATGCTTGGGTCCTGTGCTGGCAGAAGAAGGTTAAATGTTTGGATTCTGCTGCAGGAACACAGGAAAAGAAGAAAGTGCCGAGAACTGTGTGGTGCTTTTAGTTTCCTTTGACATGACATTCTTTCACACATTCATTTGTTGGGACAAGCAATACTTAACGTTGCAGCTCCAACCACAGACTTCTAACCTTTACTTAACTGAGAGGGTTTATTTAAATATAGACTCCTGGGGAAGGACAGAGTGCCCTAGAGAAACGTCATTCATTTTTCCTTGGGGGTAAACTACCCTTCCAGTACTTTTCCAATAGAGGATGGACACAGCAAGAGTTCATGATCATAGAAGCTGGGGCCAGCAAGCTGCATGCAGGAACATTTCCCATGTTTCTTTGTAGGCACAGTTTCTTGTAGATTTTTTTTCCTATTTAATTTTTAAAGGAATAAAACCAAGTAACTTCACCTGATTGTGAGACAATAATGTTTTGATTATCAAATGAACATAAGAAAATGTTACATGAAAAGAGAAGCTAAATCGCCTATTAAATCTCCTATTCTCATCACATTTTTCTGCATTTTTCGTTATTGAACCTGTAATATACATATTGCATATTCACTTTTCTTCCTCTGTTTTTCTCCTTAAAGCTGGCTGACCCAATATTCCATTTCACAACCACTTCTATCTCCATGTTTACCTTCTCCCTCAAGCCACACTTGTGGATTTGGCTGACTCTTACACAGTTTGTATTTGCTTCTTAGTGCTATAGAAAATTGCTACCGTTTATAGTTCAAAACATCATAGATATATTATTGTACCATTTTGGGGGTCAAATATTGTAAAGTCAAGGCATCATTGAAGGCTAGATTTCTTTTGGAGGCTCCAGGGGTATTCTGTTCTCAATCCCTTCGACCTTCTCAAGATGCCCACTGTGGCTGCTGTTTCTGTCTTGCAAGCCAGGAGTACTGTCAAACTTCTCTTTCTCTCTGTGAGCTCTGCTTTCTTCTTCCTAGCTCCCTTTATGATCCTTTTATTTTCTGTCTTTCTTTACACAGATATCGTTTTTATATACTAACACCTGGATATGCTAGAATAATCTCACATTAAAAGTTTTACATTTAAGGGCCGGTGGTATAGCTCAGCGGACTAAGTGCTTACTTAGGTAAGCGCAGCAGCCAGGGCTCAGTTCCTGGTTCCGCATGCCGCGCCGGCCCCGCCTTCGGGTGTGTTGAGCAGGCAATGGAGTCCGGGCGTGGTGGCGCGCGCCTGTAATCCCAGCCCTAGGGAGGCAAGAAGCAGGAGGATCACTATGAATGTGGGCTGCATAGTGAGACCCTGTCAAAAAAAAAAAAAAAAAAACCCTAAAAAGAAAAAAGTTTTACATTTATTGATTTTCAAAGTCTGTTTGGTCATAGAAAGCAATCTATCTACAAGTCCTGGGAATCTCTGAGGAAGAGGAGGAGGTGTTGTGCCTCCTGTCGGTGACTCCTGTCTGTCTTTGGCTAGTACCTCTTCCTTCACTTTCTGATGGCATACATGTACATACATATATCAAATATAACAGGTTCAGTGATCAATTTTCTCCTTGTTTACCAAAATTGAATGGTTTGATTTCATTAGTGTCTCCTGGACACTTTTTGTCATCTAGTTTAAACCTAAAATATGACGTCAAATTCTCATAATTTGCAGATTAGATTTTATAAAATGATCAGATCATGGGGATGCCACGTTTTCAGTGGATTGATCCACCAGCTGTGTGACTTAGCAGGGTATGATCTTATCCTTACCACTACCCTTCTCTCGTTCTGCCTCCTGATTGCCATAGATTGGGCAACTTTCTCCCATCACAACCTTCTGTCACATCAGTTCTGCATGGATCCAGACAGCTGTGGCTTAACCCTCTTAAACCATGAGACAAATATATCTCCCTTTCCTTAAATTGTGGATGTCAGATATTTTGTTTCAGTATCAGAAAATCTGACATATATATTCTAAGTAACAATCTATGAAGGTAGATATTTAGGGCTTGTCCCAGATTGAGTATTTTTACTCACTTGCTACCAAGTCAAGTTCAATATACAATCTGTTTAACACCAGTTATGAATTTTTTAAAATATATTTAGGATAGGGTCTACAGGGTCTCACTACACAGATCACACTCATAGTGAATCTCCTGGTTTCAGCCTCCCAAGTGCTGGGATTACAGACATGCACCACCACACCCAGTCTCAGTCACCCTTTCAGCACATTTAGGGGTGGGGTCAGCATGGCTGGCCTTGGGTTCGAACCCCAGCTGCTGTGCTCTGATTAAGCAGGTGCTTTACTCCACTGTGCTATCTGGCCAGCCCTCTAGTGAGGACCTTAATGTTTTATTTTCCAGGGATTTGTATGTGGAGAACTAATTTCCTATGCTGTATTTAAGAGGGGGATTTTTTTGAGTGGTAACTGATGGGATGAGTTCCCTCATAAAGATGATGAGCAAGTACTTGTTTGTCCTTTGCTCCACATGAGGACACAGTGAGAAGTGTACATCTTTGAAGCAGAGACACCGTCACAAGTCACTGGCCACACTAGCCTTTCAAACTTTCAGACTGTGGGCAATAAATTTCTGTTATTCATAAACATAAAACAATATTTTGTTATAGCAGCTAAGGTATATGAAATCTGTTCCTGAACACATTTAAATGTACATGTCCACTTCATTTTCTTCTCTTTCTGGTTCGGATAGCATTCATTCTCACTTGTACTTCCACACTAGCCTGTACTCTCAGTCCTCAAAACTGTGCCTCGAAATATGTTCCCTACAGTTCCATGTGAAATACAAATGTGGTAATTAGGTTCCCATGGTTAAGACTTTAATGTCTCCCCAGTGCCTGTCATCAAGCACATTTCTTCAAACTGCACACAACGCTCTCCCTGACTGTGTCTCCCGGTATTTCCTCAGACATATATTTTACAGTTTCCTATTGCACATTGTAGCACTAATTTTCCTACTTGTGGTTCACTTTATACTGACCATGTTCCTTGTTGTGTGTTTCTCCTGTCATAAACCTGGCTGCGCCTTCGTAATAACATGCAGGGCCCTGTGCTGTAATTATCTGTGTATATGTTTTACTAAACTGTAATTTTCTGCAAGATGTTATTTTATTTTATAGCACCATTATTTAGCTGAATTCTTAGTAAAATGTATATTTGTAAAGATAATGTCATCTTTTGTGTTATGTAAATTCATGAGTAAAGTACTCATAAACTGTTTCAAATTATGAAAGGTGATTTAGTGATTCTAAAAGATTTAGTTATTCATGAGACTTTAGGTCAAATGCATGCAGTTTGAGAGATGTGGAAAAGTTGAAGGGAAATATTAAGGTATAATAAAGAACAACTTAACAGCGACTACTTAGAAAGCACGTGAGCTTTTGGTGAAAGAAATGTATAAACATACTCTAAACAAAATATAGTTGCTTACAATTTTCATGTGCTTCAAATGTAGGTCATGTTAGTCTAAGTCTTTATTTATTTATTTACTTGCTTTTCCTTTTTTTTTTTTCTTTTAACAATATGCACAACAAGCACCATGAGTCACTGTCCTCAGTGACTTGTTTAGGGTGGTTTCAGGAACAGAATCTGACTTTGAAGGACTCTTACTTTAAGGGGAAAGGTAAGATTGACTGGACTGAGAACCACAGAGAGGATTAGTAAAACACAATCCTGGCTGTATTTGGCTGGGCAATGCAGGAGAAATGTTGGGTTCTACACATGGCTGCTGGCTCTTTCCTCTCAGGCACTGTTCTCCTGGTCTCCTTGCTGCATGAACTTAGCAGCTTTGCTCAGCTATGATGTTCCTGTCTTGGGGCCAGCTGACCATGGACTGAACCTCAAGCTGGGGGCCAAAATAAACCTCTCCTTCTTTAAGTTGTGGGTGTCACGTATTTTGTGCCAACCAGAGAAAAGCTGACTAACACAGATGTTTTTCATAATGAGTAACAGAGAGGGAAAAGACCTGGCCCTGGTTCCCAGAGTAGCCAACTCATCTTCTGGAGGCCCAAAATTTGAGTGCAGCTCCACTTTTATTGTGCATTGAATGTGTATCCTCTAATATCTATGTGTTGATGCTCCAATCCCTGAGGTGATGGCATCAGGAAGTTGAGCCTTCGAGAAGCAATGAATCTTAGATAAGTCATGATGGGTGAGAGCAGAGTGCACACCATAGGCTTGATATCCTTGTGAGAGAAAAAGGCGCCGGAGATTCTTCCAACTCTTATGTGAGAATGTGTGAAAGAAGGCCGCCATCTACAAGCTGGGAAGAAAGCCCTGACCAAATGCAGACTACTATCAACTGTATTCCCAGACATTGTTGGTTAAGGTACCCAGTTGATGGTCATTTGTTATAGCAACCTGAGGTGTCAAACATATGCATGATACTCCACACAAGATAGCTTCATAGATAATGATGTGTAGATATCTTTCCATATGAAATATTTTCTTCTTTGTACAGCTTTTTGCTTGTTCTTCTTGTAAAATTGTGATTACTACTTGGCTATTATAATTGTCAATAAATTTGGAATAACTGTGTCCTATGAAACTCCTTATATGCGTGCCTCCATTTATTTTTTTTTAACAGCACACCCTTATAATAATCACAGTCAGTTATATCTGTCACTATATAATACTTTCTTAAGTCTACAGGAGTGAAGAGTCCAAAGTAATTAGAGAGTGATTTTAGTATTTCAATGTTAATCTGAAATGTAATTATTTCTCCTGATAGAAGCTTCTCATTTCCTGAATCCTACCAGGAACAATGATTTCTATTTCACAAGATACTGTAGTTTTTTAAAAGGAAGTGTACTTTCTTGAATAGGCCATGTGTAGTAATAGTATAAAGGACCATAGTTACCTTTAGCAGTGTAGTGGTTGATACATTGTTTCAATTTGGCCGAACTGTGGTGCAGTTCTGGCGTAGTGGCGCAATTCCGGTTCAGTTCCATCTGGTGACGGCCCCGGCCTGGAAAACAACTGGTTTTGCCTCAGAGTAACTCAGCAAAAGGGGACCATGTAAAGGGGGCTGAGGAAGTGTTGGATCTCTCTCTCTCTCTCTCTCTCTCTCTCTCTCTCTCTCTCTGTCTCTTTCTCTCTCTCACTGTCTGTCTGTCTGTCTCTGTCTCTCTCTCTCTCTCTCTCACACACACACACACACACACTCTTCGGAGGAACTGTAGTCTTCGTGTTCAGCTTGTCCTTCATTGCCTGGTTTGTAGGGCAGACTCTTCAACCTCCAACTTAGATCCTTCGCTTGCATTGCAGACTCTTCAGTCTCCTCTCATAGACCCATTAGATGACAAATAGATACTTGCAGGGAGTACAGTAGTGAGCTCCAGACCTTGAGACTGAATTCTTCAGTTTGAGGTGTGCAGACAACCTCTGCATGCTTCCTCATTTGACTCTGCAGCTGACTGTCATAAGCCAGTCATGTAGTTGCTTATCTTGTGTTAATATCTGCTTTTTATATTATATCTGTTCCCTCAGCAAAACCCTAACTAATACAACTGGTATGTTTACAAACCTATGCACTTTTGCTGTTGGTTAAGATACCAAGACATACCTGTTAGTTACAAGTGTATAGAATGTCCTGAAGGAACATGATCCAACTTTACAGACTCTTATACCAAATAAATAACTTAGTTATAGCTTTTAAATTTTTCCTAGGGGCTTGGGAGATGGCTCAGTAGAATAAGTGCTTGCTCTTGCCTGCCATGTGCAAGGGCCTGAGTTCAATCCCTGGTTCCACCAAAAAAAAAAATTAATAAATAATTTTTTCCTAAATGGTCCACCATACAAGCAATTTTGTGACAATAAACTATATGTCAGAAAGACTCAATCCTATGGTCAATACTCAAGGATTTGTAATATCCTTACAAATTTAGTACATTCATCTGAGGAAATTCTATGTTGTCATGCAGATCTTATAATTTTAATCCATCTTTGGATTCAATGCTCACTAAAATACCTTGAATATGAAAAGTAGAGCCATTCTTAGAACGCTATAAGGACAAATTACAGCTGTCCAGTATCCTCATATAAGATTACACGTATCTTTTACGTCTTATGAAAATACCCATTAGAAATAGCTCACTGGCCTCTTCAAGGTTTGATATTACTCTAGGTATTTTTTTTGTTTGCTTGATACTTTTTAAATTTTCTTTTAATGGTTTGAACATTAGTAGCAAAAGAAGCTTGACTGGAGTGAAAAAGTCTGTCAGTGGATCCATTCATTTGCTCCATCCTCTTTATCTAAGAAAATTCACATCCTGATTATACATACCGGGGTAACTGAAGTTAGGTTCCTTTTGCCTATTGGCTGTATCATCCTCTCCACTGGAATTTTTCAATTCAAGATTTTACTGCTTCCAGAAAACTGATCATGCAGTCAGGTCATTATCCAGCTCTCAGAACTCTCTCTCCACTTTCAATTGAGACATTTCTCTTTCAATGTGAAGTTCATGATCACATGAACTGCTCAGTTCTACCTTCGGTGATGTTGTTCAAGGAGACCCTGGGATGAAGATATAGTACTCACTTTTCAATTTTCAACAGTCTATGTTTCATCTCACAGAAGCTTGTCTACCCAACCCATGAAAGAGTCAGTACATGATTTCTACATTTCAATCTTCTCATGGTAGATCACTCACTGCATACCCACAGACTTAAGCTAAAAGATAGATGCCACAGGAAAGTATATGGAGGATAAAGCAACTTGTGCAACCATTTGTACAAACTTGTCATGCTCCCTGGAATTGATTAGATGTATCTCCAAATATGCTGTTTCTTTATATGATGTATGCTGTTATGTTAGACCTAATTCATATTTGGTTGTTCTGACAATGCTCAGCCCTTGCTGGACATTCCATCTAACAGTCACTCAATAGTCCATACTCTGGCATTTACTCTCTAGTGAGGCTTACTGCTGTAGAGAAGGGCTGAAGCTGGAAATAAACCACACATGAGGAGATAAGGCACAGCCTGCCAGAGAACAGAGGGAGCTCCTCCAATCATGCAAACAAGCTGTTACATCTTGCAAACAGTTGAAACTGACATCAGCCTCTTGAGTGTTCTGCAGTCCTAGGACAGTTCCTTTCCTCTCATCCAGAGAGAGGGCTCCACCTAACCTCAGCTTGCCTTTCTTGCTTATTTCTTCCTCACTCGTCTTTCCCTCAGGACCATCAAGAGCTGTGCCATTTGCAGCATACTTTTGCTTTTAATTTTGTTGTTGTTAAAAATACAATGATACTGTTCTTCCAGTTAGGTCTATTCTGTACTATTTCCTGTGGCTCTCCAGAAACTTGAAATAAAGTCCTTATTTTACCAGAAATACTTCTGTGTTAAGGGATCCGTGTGTCATTTGAACTAAAAGGCAGAGCTACTAGTGGTGGTGCCTGGAAATTCTGCCTGACCATCTACCTGGAAGCTGTACTCAGGCCTCTGGGTCATGCCTTGCCTGGGACGAAGCTGTACTGTAGTGTGAGATATGTGCTGTTTATGAAACCCAAAAAGGCTAGTTGAGTTTATCAGCCACCAGACTTTATCACTCCTACCTGTGATGAATTGCAGTACAAGTGAAGAGAAAAGGTACTGCTTTTATAGTGCTCTGCATAGGAAATATATGATGTAAATAGTTAAGAGCATAGAATTGCTTAGCTATACAGGCTTCAATTAGTAGCCAGAGAGACTCTAATGGAAGAGGCTGTCCAACAAGCTTGCAGAGTGAAAGCCCAAAGCTTTTCTCTCCAGCGTTTGAAATCACTCCACATTTCTTTCATCTTAGAAGTGGAATGTGTAGAAAATCAGACTCAAGATTTTATAACAGAGATTTAGAATGAAAAAGTTTCTGGCAAATTCTTTTAGACTGAACTCTGGCCTTTGTTAGATACAGATTTCTATGACTGAATACCTGACATAAAACTTAAAATGTTTTTGGAGGATTGAGGGTGGTCATGTTTTCAGAAGTTGCAGTCCACAGTTGGCTGGGTGCAAGGTAGAAATGTCATGGTGAATAAAAGACATTCAACTTACATCAGCCAGAACTCCTGGTAATCTTCATGTCTCAGTCTCCCATGTTCTGGGATTATAGATGTGTGACACCATGCCCACCAAGGAACTATTCCTCAATGACTCTGGACTTTGAATAATGGAATATGCGGCTGGAGGAGAGTGACTGTTCAAATAGTCACTCTCTTAATACATCCCTGCTGCTGGAGCAAAATTCAACAGACCAAGTAATCTACAAATGATAGAAATTTATTTTTCATACTTCAGAAGGGCATAACATCTATGGTCAGGTCCCCAGCAGACACCGGCTTTGGTGAGCACTGTTCACGTCACAGAGGATGACTTCTTGCAATGACTTTACTCCATGAAGGGGAAAAGAGGTTCTCCCAAACCTCTTATATTGGCATTGGATCAATTTTTTATTGTAATAAAATATTCAGACTGGGTATTTTAAGAAGTAAAGAGGATAATTTATCTCACAGTTAGTCGTCCTCTAATGAGAGCCTCTTGGCATTTGGCATCAAAATGGAAAGAGCGTATGCACGGGAGATCACATGACGATTACAAGGCGTGAAGTGATTTGAGGCCCGGACTTGCTGGCTTTTATAGAAACTCACTCTTGCAAAAGCACACTGGACTCTGATAAGGATGACAATGACTTTTGAACAATTTGGAGTTCAAGCACTGACTGGAGTCAGAAAATCAACGTATAACTTTGATGCTTCCCAAACTTAACTGCTAATACCCTACTGTTGTCCGGAAGCTTATCGATGTTTCATAGGCTGTTGAATAAACTATATTTTGTATTTTGTTTGGAATACATATGATGAAACATATTTAATAAGCATGAAGCATTAATGATAGCTTTGTCATCATTTACAATTTACTGCATGGTTAGAGTCTTATGTCTTTGACAAAGTTCCTGAGAAAATTGACTCATAGGAACCAAGGTTTATGCGGGGTCACAGAGTCAGTGGTTGTAGTCTGTGATTATCTAACTTCTCTGCTTTGGGCCTGCAGCAAGGCGGTGGAGCATGGAGCACAATGGCTGCCCATACCCTGGTAACTGGGAAGCCAAGGCTGAAGATGAGCCAGAGAGGAAAGAGCCAGGGTCAAGATAAAGTCCCACTGCAGCGTCCTGCCTCTTAGTGGTCCACTTATCTGTGAGCTTATCAGTGGCTTAATTCATGATGATGTTAGTGCTCTCCCAACACAGTCACTGCCCAAAGCCCGTTTCCTGGTTCTGAGGAAGAATTTAGATGCAAACTACCCCCCTAGAGAAAGGAGATTCTTACACCGAGATGATTAACATCACACAGTGTTGTCAGTGGATACTCGCAAAACTTCCACTTATCTCGGTAGCAACAGGAAGAGGCTATGCAGTTCTTATGGTCATATGACATATATTATAATGCATTTCTCTGCACTTGGAATTTAATGCTACGTCTTAAAGTTTATATCTCACTCGAAAGGTATATATTTTGTCTTTCTGTTTTGTGTACATGAGCTTTGATAGACTTAAAATTTTATAACACAATTGTATACATTTTATAATACCAGTAAAATAGACCCTGTATATTTTATACATTCATAAAATACCTAACTTTTTCTTACACTATAAAGTCTTTCTAAGTTACAAAATATATTTTGGTGGGCTTTTAAATGTTATTACAACTCCTAAGAAAAAGAAAGCAAAATATGTATGAACTGACCCAGCAGTTCAAACCCATCTTGTTCAAAGGTGCAGCTGGCACTAATTTACCTCTGGGGCAGGGTTTCCAGTGACCTTATCACCTTGCACCCAACTCCCCTTGTAAGTGTTCCCCCTATCTCTGGACACTGCCTCACCGACAATCAATGTTATAACACATTATTTCTGGTGGAACGTGCTCAAAGCATATCCATCCATAGCAGGCACTTGTTCTGTGAGTATTTTTCTCTTATGAGTAAAACACCACCTAAAGTTCCCATCTTTTAAAATTATCTTAGTATTTTATCTCATAATATTTCACCTCAATACCTTGAAGGGTTAGGTTTCAATGTAAGTGTTGGGGAGATACAGACATTTGGACCAGGGAAGCTACATACAAGAAAACAAGACAAGCAAATAAAAAAAAAACTGATTATTATTTTAATTATATCTGAAGAAATTTACCATTTATGTATGCAGAAACATGTATGTGCCTCCTTTTGTCCATTTTTCCACATATTCCCAAGTGAACATTCTTAAAAGTTTATAAATCCTTTGAGATTCAGGACACAATGTGGGCAGCCTATCCCTTTCTGTAAGTGTGTGCTGAGTAAATAATGTAACAGTGATCCCAAAGGAAAGCAATGCATTCTTACAAGTTATCAAGATATATATACTATTAACTCTAATTTCTAATTTTATGATTGGATAGGTGTCATGAATTATGATCTAGATACAGGAGGGTAATGTTAAGGTGATTCTTAAAAGAGCTGATTGTGGCTAATATGGTTTATAGATTTGATTGGAGCTGACAAAATTTTCACTACCACTGTTAAGGTTCAACTTTTATTGAAGAAATATCAGATGTTTAAATACAATACTAACTAAATTGTATGCAAGCAAAGTATCACTTTAAAAAAATAGTATTAAAATCTAAGCTGGCAGCTTAGAAAAGCCCACATGGACAGTTTACTTTTCTTATTCAGCAAGCATTCAATAAGCAATTTCTGGGGCTGGGGAGATGGTTCAGCGGAATAAGCACTTCCCTGGCAAGCTCAAGGGCCTGAGTTCAATCCTTGGTTCATCCAAAAAAAAAAAATCTGTTTCCATCATAAATGTACGGCAAGCCAAGCATGGTGGAACAGGCCTGTGATGCCAACACTCACTTGGGAGGATGAGACAGGAAGATCATTGGGACTTTGAGGCCAGTCTAGGATACTGGATAGTTCAAGGCCAGTTTGCACTACACAGAGACTCTGTTTCAAAACAAACAGACAATGCATGGCCAGAATAAAGCCAAATTTTGGAATAACTGTGATCACTTGAGCCAGCTGAAACTGTATAATTTTCTATGTTTCGGGCTCAAGTGTAGACTGAGTCATACCAAGAGCTACTAGATCAATCCAGTTTCTTCCCAGATATAGGGGATTGAATGTGGGTGAGGGCTGGACAGGTGTCCCAGGTTTGTGTTTTTATTTTGAAGAGAATAGAAAAATAATGGATGAGACATTAGAAACAATACAGAATATTTAAAAAGTGAGATGATAGGTATATCACCTCAGATTTCCACTATTTCTTGTAACCTCAGTTATAAGGACAGTGGTAGTTATATTGCACATTTCTGTCTTGAACATAGTTGCTCAGATTACACATATAAACATACAAAGTTGGTCAAAGTGAAAAATGTAAGCATTAACTATTACTTTCAAAAAACTTAGAGAGCCAGTCAGATAGCTCAGTAGACTAAAGTGTCTGCTTAGGCAGGTGCAGAGACCAAGGCTTGATACCGGGTGTGGCATGATGGCCCTGTACTCAAGGCATGCTGAGTCACTGACTGACATTGGATGTGCCTACATATGCTTGTAATCCCAGTGCTTGGGAGGCTGAAAACAGGAGGATCACTGGGAGTCCAATCTGTGTAGTGAGACCCCATAGACCCTGTACTAAATACATTTTAAAAATGATTGAAATTAGTGGTACAATCTTCTCAGCTATCCTGTGTATATACATGCATGATTTTTCCCTTCATTTTTTACATATTTTTCTCCTTTCCCTTATCCCAATTTATTACTTGTGTTCAATTTCTTTCCCTCTTATTATATATTGCATCTTTCAAATTGTATTTACTTTTTAAGGTTCTTACACTAGAGAGACAATATAATGTGTATACATGTGGATCTAATTTATTTTGCTTATGAAGATAGCTTCTAGTTATATCCATTTACCAGTAAAAGTCTCACCTTTATCTTTCTTTGTACCTGAATAATAGTCCACTGTATAAAAATACCACATTTTTTATTCATTCCTCGTCCAACCGTGATATTTGTGCACTCATGTTTATTAAGGTAGCATAATTTGTCATAGATAAATACTGGAAATAATCAAAATGTCCATGTTTCTTCATTTGGTTTCATAACTGAGCCTTCTTGCTATGGAAACTATGTTATTCACCTTACATGGTTTTCATACATGGCAGGCGCAACTTCCTAGGAACCTCTGAGAAAACTAAATAGAATTTTGAACTGTGGGAAAAAAGCACATTGAGAAGTGGTTGAAATCTATAGCCTTCCACTGGCAAAGAATCTACAAAGTGTACTTCAAGGTTACAGTACAAATCCTGAGGGTACGTGGCTGACCTTATCAGATAAAAAAGTTACATGTCTTGCTTCATCTTGGTCTTAACCATCCAGAAGAAAAGTATAAAAATGAGATATATAAAGTAAAGTTATATTAATGTGCTGAGCTGTGAAAGGTTCAAGTCAGCAACTTCTGTGGATAACCCACTACTATTGTGGACTGCTGGACTGCGTTGGAGTGTTTCGCTGAATTCATGCACTTATATTATTTAGATGCCAATGGAATACCCATCTCTGACAGGATTAAATAAAAAACAGGATACAAAGAAGGACCATTTTTTATTTGTGCATACAGAATAGTTAGGATAGATATACAACTACTTTCGCATAATTAACTGAGTAGAAAGATTTGTACTAATAGTATTTGGACAGGATATCTTGTCTGCTTCTTGTACTATGGATAACCACTAAGAAGATAACAATGTACAATGTATTAATTATTGAAACTGTCCTATTAATCAGTTTTGATACTGTATCATTGCTATTTGTTTTTCAGTAAAATAAACAAACTAACAAACAAAAACAAGCCACAGTCTCAATTGGGCATGGTGGCTCATTCCTGTAAACTCATCAGCATTTGGGAAGCTAAAGTAGGAGGATCCCTGTGAGTCTGAACACAGTGAGTTCCAGGCCAGCCTGAACTGCAGAGTGAAACCCTGTGTAAAACAAACAAACAAAGCAGAGTGCAGCACTTTTTAAGTAAAGCTTATTAATTTATTTGCTTTCTGTTATATAAGCATTTTAGAAACCCTACCATTTTAGTTCTGTTGCCTACCTACATACCTAAATATGTGTGTGTAACCATGTGTAGGTAAAACCATATATATATATATATATATATATATATATATATATATATATATATATGAATATATATGAATAAAATCATCCCTGTTTTTCTTTCTTTCTTTTTTTTGGGGGGAAGACTCTATAGAGTGTTCAGGGTCTTACTACTAGATCAGACTTGTAGTGATCTGCCTGTTTACAACCTCCCAAGAGCTGGGATTACAAGTGTGTGCCACCACACCCAGTCTCAATTGCCATCTCAGTGTGCCCCAGGGGTGGGGCTGGTGTGGCAGGCCCAGGGATCAAACCCTAGGCACCTGCACCTTTTTGCAGGCACTTATTTATTTATTTATTTTTATGGAACTGGGGATTGAACTCAGGCCCTTGTGCTTGCTAGGAAAGTGCTTATTTCATTGAGCCATCTCTCTGGCCCCCATAACTGTTTTCCTTAATGAATGTATCTCTTGCAAACTGAACCTAGCAGGGAGAAGAAATACAAAATGCTGCTTTGCATTATTTCTGAACCTATTTATGTAACAAAGTCTCAACTGGAGCAGCACGTTATTGGTTGAGAAAACAAACTAGCTTTTTAAGCAGTATGAAGGGATTTCAAAATATACGCCATTATAACAGCTTTTATTTATTTACTGCCACATGGCCAGAAGATAAAGATTTGTTTTCAAGCACGCTGGAGACTTCACGTGGCTGGAATTCTTCCTTGGTCATTTCCTTCCTGGCCCATGCACTCCAAGCTCCCTGCCTTGCCCCTAAGTCCACCCCTTGCACAGACAGTTCAGGTAGATCTGCACAGGAAAATATGTTTGAATAGGTGAAGATTTATATGCTTATTAAAACAAGTTCTCCATTATATGCTTCTACTTTTCTTTAAAAGCTTTATATCCAGCTTAGATAATTTAACAAAAGATGATTTCTTTTCATCCAAAGAATGAAATCATATCAAACTGAAAGTTTCCAACTCTGCTGTAAAGCTGGTTATTTCATTAAACTCACATTTTACAACTCTATAAATAAGGAAAATGGATTTCTTTCTCTCCCTACTCTCAGTCTGTGTGTACCTGACTCAAGGATTACTTTCTTCAGGAGATACACTGTCATTTTTATAGCATTAAAACAAACATTTCTTCAGTTTCATGCAAGATCTCTTTCAAATATAAAGCATGAACTAACATTTTCCTATTTGGGATTATTCAACAGTATTTTGGAAACCTTTGGCTGACTTTCCTACCATTTCAGTATTGAAATTCTCAAACTAAAACCTTACTGTAGCAATCCTTTATCTGAATTTTTACATTCAACAGTTTCAGTTACTTGGTGTCAACCATGTGATCTGATTTAGGTAGTGTTTGTTCCTTAGCATTAATGTGTCAAAAATGTAGTTCCCAGGAAAGTGGCTTGGGGTGGTGCTGTCAGCTCCTTAGCAGGTGGAAGCCTTTGTAAGTTGTTTTTAGATCATCTGAGGACACGTTTTTGGAGGGGATCTTAGGAAATGAACTTTTAAACCACTCTAAGACTTTTAGGTATACTGCACAGTTGCACTGTCTTTACTTTTTAAAATTTAGTTCACATCTCTTAATTGGCTGAACTGTGATACACTTAACCACATACCACTTTTTAGAGCATTTTCAGTATGGCTCAGATATATCAGTGCTCCTTCCTTACATTTAAATCTAAAAAGTACTACACATTTATACAAGTTCTTCATAGAGATCTGACATGTATCTTACATATTATTGCTTGTGTAGATGTTTGTTTATTACAGATATGATAAATGCATACATACAATGAAGTAGGAATACTTATTGTAATTCTCAACTGAATTCTTCTCGCCAAAAGTGTATATTTACTCAGGGAAAATAAACAAAACAACTTTTCTAAAGTGATTTGTGGTAGAAGATGAGATCTTTAGGGATCCGAAATGGATGAAAATGTTCTTTGTGAGATATTAAGATAATTTACCTGCTATTCTTGAAAAAGAATCAGGAAAGAGGAGAACAAAGGTAGCCAGATGTCAGAAGGTTGAATAAATGTGAAATGACTACTTCCTATCATCCCCAGTATATTGAGTGAAGTCAGTAAAGTCAAAAATGCGTGCTGTGACTAGAGGTGAGTGTGTCAATGTGTTATGTGCTTGTGAGTTTGTTTATAAATCAGTGATAAATCTGTGTGCTTGTCTCAATGTATGAAAAACAAATCCACACAGGACAAAGAATGTACAGTCTAGAGAAAGCCTAAGTCTCTGAGTTTCTCAGTAGAAAGTACTATAAAAGGCCCTGAAGAATCATATACTGAACTTGGACTTTTACACAAATTTTAAGCAGTTGCCCAAAATCAATTGATTCAAGATAACATATCTGTCCATAGGGATGGATAGAAAAGTCTCAGGATGGAGTCCCAGGCAAGAAAACTGGGCTAAGAGTCAACTTCTGGATTTTCCCTGATTAAGAAGCAGAAAAGTATTTGTGCTAGAAAAAAAATTACTCCACTACTCTCACACTATAAGGAAAATCTCTCATATTTCTTTTAATTGCTGAGTAATTCTCTTTCATATGTACATATTTATGCTTTTTGAATTTTATTTTTAGATATATTCTGAAGAAGGAACTCAACTGTTTTTTTCTCATAGTAATCTGACTTTACCAATATCATTAAAAATGTATTCATCTTTCATCAGTAATTTGTGATGTCCATGTATATTTCATATATTTCTAGATGAAATCTCAATCTCTAATAACCTTTCTCATGAAATCATAAAATAGTCATCCTTGTGGAGAATGTCCCTGCTTAGGTAAGCACAGGAACTGGAGTTAGATGCCCCAGAACCACATCCGCCCTGCCACTGGGCACGTCGAGCAGGCCACTGAGAGTGGGGTGTGGTGGCCCATGCCACTACCAGTCTGCCTGCGTAGTGAGGCCCTAGAGAACTAGTTCTTAAATATTAAAAACAAATTCAAATCCATAATGCCTTAAAAGGATATATCCATGATAATTATAACTATATAATGTCAATTCTACATCTTCCCAAGAGCTGAGATTGTAGTCACGCCACCATGCCCAGTCTCAGTTGCTATCTCAGCACCCCCCAGGGGTGGGACCAGCACAGAAGGTTAGGGGATTGAACCCCAGCCCTTGTGCCTGCTTGTGGGTGCTTTAATCTGCTTAACTACTTGGCCAGCCTGATCTGTTTAAACTCTGCATAAAGAGTTTTGAGTTTCTATGATATGCTTAGAACTCACTGACTGGGAAAATGAAGATGAATATTTATGATAGTTCATTCTTAATATTGTGACCATTAATCAAGATGCATCAATTTTTATGGATTGAGAACACCTACCATAGTAGAAAAGCACAATTCTCAGTGTGTGTGTGTGGGTGATTGACAGTGAGGCTACAGGTGGGTGGCAACAACCAACAGGCTTATATCCCAGACAGAATTAAATCTTTACCATTGACTGTTGAAATCTTTCTCCAGATTTTTAGCCAAAATTAATTCACACAAGTGACAACTGCTATAACTCACACCAGCCCAATAAAGAACTTCCAGGTCCCTACCACAGACTGGTGTTGCATCCTGGGTCTGCCTTTTTCTGTGGCTTTCATCTTGGGCTGAGGGGCTTCAGGATCTTTTGCTTTCCATCATGCAGAAGGCCACTGTGGACTCTTCTACATTAGATCTGTAGGTTTACCTAACATAATTATGCATGTATTTTTTACAGATTCTGTTCTTCTAGACAACTCTACTTAAAGCAATTATTTTAGGTAATAAAAGTAAACAAGAGAAAAGAAAAACAAAATGCAGCAGTATTGTACTGCTAGAATGTTGAATATGGTTTGATTTCTAAATTTTGGAGTAAAAAATATATAATTGTTTTTTTTACATTCTATAGGGATTTAAATTTTAGACTATCCATGGTTGTTGGAAGATAACAGCTCTATTTTATGCAGAAGGTATGTGATATACCTACAGATAGTGATGCTTCAGTGGTTCTGTTACAGGATAATAATATAATTAAATTTCTCTTCTAGATGTTTAACAACTAAAGCTTGCAGAACAAAAATTAGACAGATAGATGGGATAAAAAGATAGCCAATATTTTGGCCTTCAGCCTTCAAGATCACTGAGGACTCAAGACTAAGAGAACCTCTGCTGTCACACCTTGTAGTGCAGTGGTATCCCAAATTTTCTGATCAAGGAGATTATGGGGCTACAAAGGAAAGTGATCCATGATGTAGAGTGTGCCTAAGGAGAGTCACATGGAGAGAAAACTCTCTCTCAGGATTTTACAGAGAGCAAATTGGACAAGCAATGGCAGTGACTCATTCACATGGTTGACAAGGGGCTGTACATTCTTTCAGTGTAAATCCTGAAGGGATTTGACTGACCTTGTCAGATACAAAAGCTACAATTTTTGTTATATAGCTCTTGCTTTAACTAGGTCTTAACCATAAGGCAGAAAAGTATAAGCACAAGGTATAAAAATGCTACATTAATATGTTCAGCTATAAAGGGCGTAAGTCAACAACTTCTGACAATTTCCAGTCTGCTGATAACTCACTACTGTTGTGGACTATTGGACTATGTTGGATTATTTGGCTGCATTCAAGTTCCTACAGTGTTTGGACTGCCATGAAGTATGAAAAGACCCTTTACAGACTTCTTCAAATATGGCTAATCTACCAGGAGTGGAAGACCCATCTCTGACAAAACAAAACAAAGAAGGGAGATATAAATAAAGGGCCATTTTGTTGTGAAAAAAAATATATATGTATATACAAGATAGTTTTGTTATATATATAGCTATTTTCTCTTAATTCAATGAGAAGAAAGATTTGTACTAATATTGTTTAGACAACATATCATGTGTGCACCTTGTCCTCTGAATAACTGCTATGAAGACAGCAATATGTGATGTGTTAATTATTGTAACTACTCTGCCAACATGTTTTGAAACTGTTTCATTCCTATTTGATCTTTATTTCTCATTAAAATGAATAAAAACAATTATTTTAAACTACACAGTTTTCACATGTAAAACTATACTGAGCAATAATTACATTAGATATCAGTTAAAACAGAGCAAATAAAATGAGATGATATGAAATGTAGATACAAGATGTTACATAATCACTGGAGTTTCTAAATAGAAGGATTATATTAGCACATAGTAGAACACAGCTTTTAAGCTTTGAGTTTTCCTGTCTGCTAACATAGCCATTCATAGCATCAATACTTTCAAGCATGTTGAAGGTAATTATTGAGGGAAAACTTTCTTTCATGTCTTGAAATTAGATCTCTGGTACCAAAATCTTTTTCCTTGGCTATCTTGTCTGTGGAAAGCAAGCTATAGGTTAAAAAAGACCCCTTTAGAACAAAGTAAATGTTATCAAGTCATATAGTAAATGAAAAGATTTTAAATTATATGAAATCACTATTTCATTTTTATATATTTTTACTTCATTAAAAATTCTATGAGTTTAGTCAAGTGTATGTTCACTGCCTTGCAAATGAAAATCACTAAGTAGACATGTAAAGTTCGAAAACCTGTGTCAAAAATGAGAGAAAGACAAAATATGAGGAAGATTTATACCTAAGAAGTGAGATTGCTGTCCAGTAAGAGGTTCTTGAGTGTGAATGTAGGACCTAACGTTCATCACTTGATCACAGTGAATAGACTTTTTTAGACTGAATTGCCTTACTTGTGAAATGGGAGTACTACAGCCTAAATCAAGTAGCCATGTATAATTCATGAGAAAAAAATACATGAATAGGTTTTCTAAATGTTTTTGCTTTGTAGTTAATTAACAATAGCGTGTGCTGAACAGTATACCATGCTCTTTATTGGAAAGCTTTCTGTCACATGAGCATGCAGAGATTAATATAGCTTAGTCCTGCAGAATTCTAAATAAATTATGACATTTTGACATTTTTAACTGTACTGAACTTATGACAAAGGATAAATATTCTTTGCATTGTTGTAACAGTTGGCCAATGAATGTCCTTAAGACCTTCTTGTCTGAGATCATCCATCTGCTTACTCTTTAACAATCCAATTCACTATATATACAAACCTGAAAAACTATGCTCCTATTGGTCAAAAATCTTACTGTTTGTCATCCACAAAAACAGATAAGAGTGTGTTAGGAGATTAACATTAAGCTATTCCCTTTTATTTTAAAAAAGTGAATGAGTATCATAATATTAAAACATCTTATTTGCTGACTAAGAATGATTTGCATTAAAATTGTGAACTTCTTACTAACTTCACATCATATTTTTGTCCAGAAATAGACACTGCTAAGCAAAAAAGCAAAATTTTAAAAAATAATGTTTTTTTCTGGCTTGAAGTATTAGTTGTGTTATGAAAATCCTTGGTTCTTTATGCTCACTGCTTATTTTATTTTTATTTTTGTAGTACTTAGAATCAAATTCAGGACCTTGTGCTTGCCAGGCAGGCATTTATACTATTGAGCTATCTCGCCAGCCTGCTCACTACTTATTGTATATGATTTTACTCTTTATCATAAAATCTCATCATAGAGGACTTGGGGAGATGGCTCAGTAGAATAAGCACTTGTCTGGCAAGCATAAGGGCCTGAGTTCAATCCCTGGTTCAGCCAAAAAAATAAATAAAATCTCACAGTAGTATAAGATGGAGTACTGCCTTGCCATAAATAAATAAATTTGACTTATTTTTAGGAAAATGTTGGCCCCGAGACCACAATTTTTAAGATGTATGAACTTAATTATTGATTGGTTTATTTTGTATAACATACCCAAAAATAAATTAAGAGCAAAATTTAAAAAAAAATAGATAATAGAAAACAGGGGGAGAAATCTTTTGCAAAAGAAGGGGCCAGAGATAAATGGGCTGTGTGAAAAAAGGAATCTTTGAAGATGTATCCTGTGCATGCACCAGCTCCCCCTGAGGACTGCAATCATTCTGTACTGCAAACATGTTCTGACAAAAAATAAAACTTAGAGAAAAAATGATCCAAGTAAAATAAATCGCTCTAGAAAAAAATGTAAATTATGCTTAATGTGGCTGAGTGATGACACATTCTCAGATAGACTTCCTGGAATTTTCTGTGAAAGTATAGAGTACAGGGTGAAGAGGATTTTAAAGAAAACAATTGATGAGGGTGCTTCTGCATCTCATCTTGACTCCTCTCAAGTCTGATGGTTTAGACCTTCCTGGATGATGGTTGCTATCCACCCCTTTTGCTTCTAGTTTCCACCACCTCTATGTATAGAGATCAGTTTCATAGATCCCGCTTCATTTGAAATTCTCCTGCACAAGCTTTTTGCAAGGTCCTGCAATGCCATGCTCTTCTTAGCTTCAGTATGACTATCTTTGACATTATGATATTTTAAATGGCCTGTTAAGAAACCATATGTTGTAAGTAGCCCATGTTTCTTTTGGGGTAGATAAAATATAAAGTAATTAGAAAATTTAGCCAGAGTTATACAGATGCTTGAGTCAATAATAATTCTTTCTTCAATATGAGAAAATACATTGTCTTTGACTTCGAAGAGCTTGGTGTAGCAACATGGATAATATTGGGTTTTCTTTCTTCTTTCCTAAAAGGGTATAATACAGGATTTTGTAGAAGTCACACGGCGCTTATTGGTCAAATTACTGTCATACCGTGAAAACAAACTTCTCTTTTTGGAAATAAACTTTGAGCCTAAGCTTTGGATATTTAAACATTTTATTAAAAAGTTTCTGTAAAAAGTATCAGTGTTCACCTGCTCCATAAAGATTAACCTTAATCCCATATTAAAATGGTCTGAGGGAGTAGATTACAACAGGATTACCAAAAGGTGTGTTTTAGATTTATTCATTTGGCTTTATTTTCTTATTTTATTTTACTTTTTAAAGAGTAAAAATTACAAGTAAAACAGACAGGTGCTTTAGATTTATTAAGGTTAAAGCTGATGGAAAAGATTTAAGATGTTTCTTAATTGTAAATACGATTGTACTTTCATTAGCTCTCAGCTTTAGAAACTATTAAGTAGCAACATGGAATCCTGAATTTGTAATTGTCTATCTTTCCTTTGCAGAAATAAAAGCTCACTTTATTGCTCAAATTTAAGTGCTTAACAGTTAATAAAATATTAACCTTTCCAACCTTTAATTTGCTGTTAAAGATTTTGACTAATATAGCAGTTTCCATTGAAACTACTTGATTTTTTTTTTCTTTCTCTTTGGTTTCACTGGATGTGATTTTTGGCTTGAATTTGATGTTACTCATCTGTTTTTGGATCACCCTTGACCACGTGGCTGAGATTTTTTTGAGCTGTTGTAATGATGCTATGTTGCACCACTGCTCTACTAAAAACTGGAACTGAGTGGAAATTCAAATTTGAAAAACACCAAGTTTGAGCAAAGTTTAACATCTGACCTGAACTGACAAGTGCAATACAGGGCAGGGCATTTCTTATGTCTGGATCTTTCTGTACAAAGGCTAAGTTAAGAAGTAGTGGTTTTGCTGTGTATGAAATTCATACTAAATGTGATAAACGTTATAAGTTGATCCAGATTTTCAATAAACATCATGACCAAAATGAAATCTTTCTATGTTTTAATTTATAGCTAGAAATAAGGACAAAATAGAAAAATTCTAACAAAGTTTTATTTTGACTTCTTTAGATTGTACATATTTGTATTTGAGATACTGTAGAATTTTGCTGTTGAAATAGTTCATCTTTAATTAGATTTTGGAGAAATTTATGCATTACCATTGTCCTTAGAAATACTTAATTTAAAAAAATCCTTAATTTTATGAAGTATTCTTATTGAAAATGCACATGAATTACTGCAAAGTATTGATACTGCTTTGGCATAAGAAGATCCATTGAAGTAATATTACCACCAGGCTGGGGAGAAAGAAAAAAAAAATAAGTGGCACAGTGCCTGCCTGGCAAACACAATATCCTGAGGTCAATTCCTGGTACCAAAAATAATAATAAAATAAAATAAAATAGTGTTACCATTAAGTATGTATTAATTTTGTAATACTGGCATTTTCTAGAATATAAACTTGAAAACAATTTTTACTTTTCCCTCAAAAGTGGAAAGTTATTTTTGCTGATAAAATACACATTTTAATCTGTGTCCTATTAATTTAAATGAAATTTGTGTCAAACATAACAGAACTTTTAAACATAACTTGCTTTTAAATTAAATTTTAAAGTGCTCATACTTCATATTAGAATAGAAAGATCATTTTCCAGTTATCAATGTGTGGTTTTCTTATTTACCTTTTTTTTTCTTTTTAGTATAACCTGGAATTAAACTCAGACCCTTGTGCTTACCAGTAAAGTGCTTATTCCACTGAACCATCTCCCTGGCCTTGATTTTCTTATTTATCTATAACATATTATTTTCTTTCAGAATCTTTTATTAAATGACTCCTAGGGTAAAATAGATAAGGAAATAATGAAGTAAGTTTATTTTAAAAAATAAAGTACATTAAAACAAAGAAAATTTACAATTAATAACACTAATCATTTTTAGATAAAAATGTCAATATTTCAGTGATCTTACAAAAAGCTATGAATGTCCAGGAAGCGAGATTATTTAGTGGAAACATCAAAATTTGAAGCTACAAAAAATTATAAAATGCCAAGGTTGAAGTAGTTTTCTCATGGTTAACACCCATAAAATACCTTTGTCATGATTTTATATTGGCAAGCATCTCATCAAGATCATTATGAAGTAAAGAAAGAGCACTGCAAGCTACACCAATCTCGTTAGCTTCCTTTTCTACTAAATTGTTTGGATTTAGAAAGTAATGTCAGAGAAATTGTAAGTCCTCAGATTAAAGTTCTCAACATTTATAAGAAAACCATAGAATTTTAGTTAGAAAAAAAGGAATATATATATATATATATATATATATATATATATATATATATATGTAAATATGACTTTTGCAGAGAGCAAAATTGCTTTGTTATATTGTGTTGCCTAGTTCTCATAACTCTACAAGATGGGTGAGCTTATTTCCCCTATTTCAGAGTTATAAAAACTGAAGCTCTGAACAATGGAGCAAACTGGCCAAGATTGTACAACCGGTGAAATGCAAAAGTAGAACACTGCAATCTGAATTTTTCTTCTGCTCTATGTGCCCAGGTTGGCCCTGGCTTATAGTACCTGGCTAAGAGGGTATAGAAGGGTGATAACTGCTGAGTCTTCCAGGGTGATTGTGTGTGCATGTGTGTGTAAGGGGATGCTATTTGATCTAGAAAAAAAAATTGACTGATGTTGGCTTAAGAGTATGGAGGTAGCAGAAGGCTCATTGAAAGTTTTTGAATCCAAATGTATAAGCAAGGTAAAAGAAAGACATGGGCTATCTCTGAAAAGACAGTGTGACCTATAAGCTTTCAGACTAGGCCTCTGGCAGTTGAGAAAAAAGTAATATTTGGTAATAGAGACTCACCAAAGAAAAGCAACCACATGTATTCAGTGGTTGTAGAAACAATCAGCTCTTCTGAATGAACCATGGTTTGAAGCCTGCAGATATATATAAGTTTTGGTTGACTGGATTGAAAAAGATACATCTACTTGAAAATTTATTACCTGCTATTTTTGTTTGAAAGCAATTAAATCTAATTAAACTTTTGAGTTTTATTTTTTGTAAAGTTTTTCTACCAGATACTATGATAAAGTAAACAGAAAAATACTGGACTAAGGTTTTGGAAGAAAATAATTGAAAAATGTTTGACAATTTAAAGATCCTCTAATATATATTTTTAGGGGAGTGGGACAGAACTGAGGATTGAACTCAGGCTCTTACACTTGCCAGGCAAGCACTTATTCTACTGAACTATCTCCCCTGCCCCAAGATCTTCTAATATTTTTATGTAGATAAAAGTACCATGAATTAGAATTATGAAAAGAAAGAAAATAAAGAGGTAGGTCCAAAGTGAAGAGCATAGTTTTATCCCCCTCACTTATGGTTCCCTTTAAGCAACAAATTATTAATAAGTGTCAACTGGATAGCTGTATATATCAAATTTATGGATTAAAAGACCTAGAAATTATATTAAATCTTGTATCAGTCTATCCAAATATAAAATATACTTTATAAGCTAAACAATGTAAAGTACCTTAAAATATAGTTTGATGAAACATCTTAAAAACAAGAGTAATAACTGAAACAATAGAAAACCTATAGTGTTACTTGTTTGTTATATTCATGACTGCAAGTATTAAATGAAGGCCAGAACTAGAAAACTGATGTCATTGCCATGATTTGTGCATGGCAATATCAAGTTACTCACTTGTTCAACATATTTCTTCAATTGTTAGCTACTTAAAAGTGCAACCATGTTTATCATTACTGTAAAATAATGAATGATCATCAACAACATTCAGGTAACACCAAAGATCAAAATGATAGGATGAATCACTGAAAATATTCATACTCACAAATAAACTATTTATTTATTTACTTAGGTAATAATGCTGGGGATTGACCCAGGGTGTGCTATATAGTAAGTGTGCACTCTGGCACTGAGATATGCTTCCTAAACCCTCAAATCAATATTTGGCAGACTTATTCCTTTATTATTCAGCACTGTTATAAATATCAACTAACACTTTTCTGTAAAATGTCATACCTTTACAATATATTTAATAATATTGTATAGAGATTCACTAAATATATATAATTTTGACAGTATAAGCAATTCTGTAGTAAACATAGCTAATCTTTGTTTACTGCAAAAGATCAATTAATTATCTTTTAAGAAAAATACCACAGAGGAAATTACTAGGTGAAGTAATATATATATTTTAATCCTGATTTCCAATATACTTAACAATTTATAGATGTACAAAGAACTCAAGTTTGAAAAACATAGTTTTTAAAAACCATATTTTATTTCTGCTAAGGAAAAAAACTGTCAGCTTTTAATTTATGTATTCTCCTTGCTTTTCATTTTATTCCAATTGTTTATTTTTATTATAATTCCAGTAATAAAAGAACTGGATAATTTTATGATTATATCTATATGAGTATTTGCATGAAAATGAAATAATTAAGTAATTTGAGATCTTTTAAAGTCAAAGTCACGCTAAAAAATGTGTTCCATATCCTAGAACCGGTAAAAGGTCATTCCAGCGACAGACTCCGCCATCCTGCTCCATCCTGCCCACGCCCGCCCAGCCCCAGAGACCCGGGAGAGACAGCTCGGCCGACTCCGCCATCCTGTTCCATCCAGCCCGCGCCTGCCCAGCCCCTGAGACCGGCCAGAGACAGCGCGGCCGACTCCGCCATCTTGCTCCATCCCGCCCGCGCCCGCCCAGCCCCTGAGACTGGCCAGAGACAGTGGCTGACTCCGCCATCTTGCTCCATCCCGCCCGCACCCGCCCAGCCCCTGAGACCGGCCAGAGACAGTGGGTGACTCCAGTGGCCTCCTGGATCCCGCGCCAAGCTCTCCCAGCGAGAGCGAATTTACAGGACCCATCAGGCTTCCCAGATCAGTGAGAGTGTGGTGAGTCTGAGGGAGAGCCTTTGGCTTCTTCCCACACGTGCTTCTTGGATCCCTGTCCCCAACCCCTCCAAGCCAGTGACTGGCCTGAAACCTCAGGACTCACTCACCAACACTTCCCTGGATCCCCTGACCTAAAGCCAACTGTTTGAGTGGGAATTTCCCCGATTCTCTGGGCATCAAAGGTCAGTGAGTGTAGAACCTCAGGCCCGTCGTGCCTGAGATATATTTCCCAGGGATTAAGCTGCCCATCACCTCCTGACACTGTGCCAGAGAAACACTTCCAGGTGATTACTGGTCCCACCCCACAGCCCCAGACCCAGTGCAGGTCAGCCTGGAGTGAGAACTCCTAGCCTGCCACACCGGAGGGACATTTCTCAGCAATCCACGGTCCCATGCTATGGACCGAAACCCAGCACAGCCTGGCCTATGAGTGAGGGCTCCAGGCCCACTGAACCAGAGGCACCTTTCCCAGCCTTCTTAGGTTACGGCCTGTAGACCCGGACCCAGCACAAGCTGGCGGGCTGAGTACAGCCTACTCAGTGAATAAGATCATCCACTATCCTTTTGTGAGCCCAGAAAACCCACCAAAGCCCAGGCCCACTCACCTGGGGAACGCCCTGCCTGACACAGGAGGGCTGACCCCGGGAACCAACATAGTGGAACCAAAGGAGCTGCAGCAAAAAAGGAACTGAACACAACAGCTAGACCCAGGATAGGCATACCTGGAAAATCTCAAACTTATTAGACTGGCACCCGAATCTCATAACAAGCTAAGGTTATAGCTGCACCAAAGCTCTACACCAAAGGTCAAAGATCAGTGCTATACAAAATGACAAAGAGAAGGGGAAAAATGCAAT